>ML815322.1:123409-142089 GCA_009831015.1 Picea engelmannii
ATTCTAGCATTGCACTCATAATAAAAAGTAACTTCAAATAACATAACCAATTGAATTACTGAAAATTGAAAAATCCAGATAGATTCTAGCTTGTGGCTGCCTCGTTGGGACTGATATAGAGACAAGAAAGATCTACAGTCTATATTCTATATTCTATCCTCTTCTCTGAAAACTATACCCAAAGAAGAAATTTCCATTCATAATTCAAATTAACAAATAAGTAAAATAATTATTACTATGATAACAAAGTAAATCTAGTTTTTCCAATGAAAGTAAAAACAAGAAAAGAAAATGGGAAACCTGGTACCTCTGAGTGGGCCCTTTCTCATGGGTTTCAACTGCCTTAAGAAACTATACTAATGATTCTACAACACTCACAATTGACAACACAAACTCAACCTTTGCATTAAAAATTAGGAAAGTGTGTTTACAACTCTTATATCAGTCTTCTTTCTCACTTGATTGCTCCTTACTAGCTTGTATATAGAGTTTCCTTCTCAAATATATAAACATTGGGATTTATGCCAATTTTAGAATAATAAAAACAATTCTAACATATTTTAAAATACATAGAAAAATACTTATGCAAACATTAACATACTTGGAACATCTAACAACTAGAACAAGGTGCTTATGCAAATCATCCCTTGTCTTCATTGCATTGCATGAAAGGAACTTCATATTTATTGCCACAAGATTTCATCTTTGTTTTGGAGGTTGAATATGGTTATATTGACTATGGATTCCTGGAACAAGAGCTAAAACTGCACCCACGAGGTTCAATATTCCATGATCAAGATGCTTAGGATGAAAGTGAATGTATAAATGCCCACAACATCATCCAATATTCTCGTGGGAAGCAAGTTAGTATGTTATGTTTTGTTCCATGTTGGCTCAAGTATTAACTCCTTGATTCCTTCCTCAACATGTATCTAGGGTCATTGTGATGCTACCATACCAAGTGTTTGACCATAGATATGATGATATGAAAATATCCCTGGTAAACCTTTTAAAATCAACACCTTATCATTCCTTAAAGATTATCTGCACTCATTTCTAAGGTTTAAAACATAATGAAAAAAGGCCTAGGCCATAACAAGTCATTGTAACAAACCAAATACTCCTTAAGACCATATCAATAGATAATAAAATAACTGAATTCAATCCAAAACATAAAAAAAAACCTATGAGCCAATCATCACAAAAATAAACCTTTTTTTTTGTGTGAGAGATGTAGGGTTTAAGAATAGTTCTTGATAGGTAAAAGGAGGTTATGATAGGTGTAGATTTTTAATGACAAAAATCAACAAACTTAAATTTTTGTCAAACACTTAGCAACCTAGAGATAATTTTCTTGCATGAACTTCATAAATGCCTTAAACCCACATTCATAAATACACATTGTTGAGAAAAATAGCAACATAAATAAACACAGTGGAAAACAACCCATAAAACTCATAAATTTAGGCAAATGTTAGGGAAAACCCCAATGTGGGGAAACCCAGAGAGAGAGAGAGAGAGAGAGAGAGAGATTATTCAACTTTCAAGAAAGTACATTACAACAACAAATACACATTTCCAACAAAGGAAAATACCTCACAACCACAAAAAACAATCCCAAAAATTTTGCCTTGGAAAACATGCCAAAATATGTATAGTTGTACAACCTCCTCTTTTTTGTTCCTCGAAAAGCATGCCCAGTTGTATGTTGTATGAACTGCATAGTACGGCCCAACAACAGCAAGAAAAACCTAGAAATCCACCTCGATTTCCATGCTGAAAGGTGCCTCAAAAATCAGTCCCTTCTTCCTGGTGTACGAATCCGTACAGTATGGCCCTGCACAGAAAATGGAACAGCACTCACATAGAAAAATGTCTTGGGATTTGTGCCCTCCTTCTCCTTGGGAAACGTGCCCTACAAGATGCTCACTTTCCTCTCTCAATCTTACTCAGAAAATCTCTCTCCCACAACTCCTCTCGTCTTCTCGGTGTGTCTTGAACACTACCCAATGCATTCTTTTATAAATCTGAAAATGACATTTTCCCTCCAAAGTGTCTTTTCACCTTCCCCAGCCCTAAATCCAAAGGCCAAGATTAGATCTTTCCTTTTTCAAGATCAAGGGTCATGATCCATTCCCTCCAAAATGAATCACTTGAAATATTAAAGTGATTTCACTTTATTACATAAGTGTTTTATGAAAATAAAGTCACTTTAAAATTAGAAGGCACACTTTATTAAAAAATCATTTTAATAAAAGAACCACTTAAAACACATTTATAAAAACTCATTACAAAGTTAAGTGCTTGGTAGTGTAAACATAAGGTAACATCCACATTCAAGACAAAACATGTGGAGTACCTCCCAAGTTAAAAATATAACACTCCCTCTTAGCGAGGGATGTACTCACTGCCACCACTATCATCTGGTTCCATCACACTGTGCTTTGTAGGAGCTCCCTCTGAACCCAGAGCCATCCTCAACACCTGCACAAAACTCAAACTAGAAGATCTTTTCTTGGCAACATCCTGGAACCCTGAGCTCTCTTCAGCTTGAGCATTGGTTCGATCAACCTGGCTAAGCCTCCTTCTAGTGCTCAGAAGAGACTCACTCTCTTCTCTCGAAATGAAAGACTGAATCCTTGGCACCACCACAGTCTCAGAAGCCTCTTCATGCTCCTCATCCTATGTTGAATCATACATAAAAGGTTTTCCTCTCAACATATACAACTTGTCCACCCAGTTAATGATCAATTGCAACACTACTGGGTCCACTCCCTGCCTATAGATAAATACATGTTCCCTCTTGAACAATACACAATATCCTACATCCTCCAAGGCTGAGACTGAGAGCAACTTAACCCTCAACCCTAGAACAAAGAGAAATCCAACAATCTCCAAGAGTCCCCCAAACTCGAGTTGGAATCTAACATTCCCAACTCCACGTACAGATCTCACCACACCACCTATTGGCATGAACCAATCTTTGTGAAATCTAGGAATACTCGCCAGATTCTCGTCATGTGGCTAGAGGTTCCTCTATCCACAATCCATCTGATATCACCTCCAAATCCTTCGTTGTCGACACTAGAAACTAGGGTCACCAAAGAAAATTAATTTTCATACTTTGAAGCAAAGTCCTCCATGGTTGTTGTAGCAGTTGTCTCAGGCCCCTTAGGTTTCATCTTCTTCTTCCTCTCAGGACAACGAGAGGCAAGGTTCCCTAACTAGTTACAACTATAACATCTAACTTTACTCAAGTCCCTTCTGAAACTTCCTTTCTTCTTTCTATTTGCAGTAAGAACAACATTCTCATCAACTTCGTCTATCTTTTGTTCACTGCTCTGAGATCTTTCTCGGATCTCCTCCTGAGTGAAATCATCCCACAGTCAGCTCCAATCTAGTAGATTCTCACGTCCCACCACACACTTCACAAAGACTTCCCATTCTTTGGTGAAGCCATTTAAGTCTATCCTCACCAAATTAGAATCTGTAATGACCTCTCCAACAACTGCCAGCTCATCTTTTACTTGAGCCAGCTGGGTAAGATAAGAAGAGACACTCTCCTCCTTACCCATCTTGGTATCATGCAACTTATCCTTCAAGGCCATCTTCTGGTTCTCGTTCTTCACCTCAAACAAGTTTTTAAGTGCATCCCACATCTCCTTGGCAGTCTTTTTCTCAACCAAATGTGGGATAAGGTGATCCTTCACCCCATCAAGAATAATCCTCTGAGCCTTGGATTCCTTAACCTCATGCAAGTCCAAAGCAATGGGATCTACTATGGGAGGTGCCACAATAGAGTTCACATAGTTATAATTTTTTTTCTCCTTGAGAACAACTGACAATTGAACCTTCCACAAAAAATAGTTGAAAATTTCATACAACCAATCCTTGTATCTAATTCTTTCATTCATATTCCCTGTCACAACTCAAGGAAAACAATCACACCCTTTTCTCCAAAAATCACACTTCCCACTGTCACTCAGAGACAAAGCTATGATACCATGTAGATTTTTAATGATCAAAATCAACAAACTTAAATTTCTATCAAACACTTAGCAACCTAGAGATAGTTAATTGTCTTGCATGAACTTCATAAATGCCTTAAATCCACATTCAGAAATTACCATAAGAAGAAATACACATTGTTGAGCAAAATAGCAGTGGAAATAAACAAAGTGGACAACAACACATAAAACTCAGAAATTTAGGGAAATGCCAAGGAAAACCCTAATGTGGGGAAACCCAACGAGAGAGGGAGAGAGATATTATTCATCTTTCAAGAAAGAACAGTACAACAACAAATACACATTTCCATCCAAGGAAAATACCTCACAGCCACAAAAAAACAGTGCCAAAAATTATGCCTTGGAAAACATGCCAAAATATGTACAGTTGTACGACCTCCTCTTTTCTGTGCCTCAAAAAATGTGCCCAATTGTGTGATGTATGGCCTGCATAGTACGTCCCAGTAGCAACAAGAAAACCCCATAAATCTGCCTCGATTTTCATGCCAAAAGGTGCCTCAAAAACCATGCCCTTCTTCTTGTTGTACAGACTGTATGGATCCGTACAGTACGACCCTGCACAACAAATGGAACAACACTCACACTGAAAAATGTCTTGGGATTTGTGCCCTCCTTCTCCTTGGGAAACGTGCCCTCCAAGTTGCTCACTTTCCTCTCTCAATCTTACTCAAAAAATATGTCTCCCACAACTTCTCTTGTCTTCTCGATGTGTCTTGCACACTACCCAATGCATTCTTTTATAAATATGAAAACAACATTTTCCCTCCATAGTGTCTTTTCACCTTCCCCAACCCTAAATCCAATGGCCGATATTAGATCTTTCCTTTTTCAAGATCAAGGGTCATGATCCATTCCCTCCAAAATGAACCACTTGAAATATTAAAATGATTTCACTTTATTACATAAGTGCTTTATGAAAATAAAGTCACTTTAAAATTAGAAGGTACACTTTATTAGAAGGTCACTTTAATAAAAAGAACCACTTTAAACAACTTTATAAAAACTCATTACAAAGTTAAGTGCTTGGTAGTGTAAACATAAGGTAACATATGCATTCAAGACAAAACATGTGGAGTACCTCCCGAGCTAAAAAGATAACAATAGGAAAGAAATAGACCATATGGGGAGCCCATCATTTCCCCCTGCCAAGATGGTTGCATGTCCCAATGTAACCTATCAATATGTATTTGGAAGGCTTGCATGTATGTCAATCCAATTGTAAGTTGGGTGATCAAATTTGTAATATCCCTATGCTGAACCCAATTCTAAATGTAAATGCAAATGTACTTAAGTTGGTGAGTTGTTTGATATCATTTTTTTGTATGCACCTTTCATGGCATAGTGTGTGCATGTACTGCACAGTAAAATGATGAAGTGTGCACATTCCAAGATACCGTGCGCAGCAACTTAAGTGTGCGTGATTTTGAGGCCAGGAAGCCTTTGTGTATATGTTGTGTTTTATAGGTTGGTGAGCCAATTTTGTGATGATTAGGCTGGAGAACCTAGATGTTAAAGGCCAGTGCGCCTATGTTTGTATATGTCTCATCATTAATATAAAATACATTGTTGCGTGCAGACTGACCATGATAAAAGAGTATGGGGGACTAAACTCCACTAGTTAGGGAAAGGGGAAGCTAAAAGTTAAGGAAAAAGGGGCTAAGCTAGGGAGCTTAAGCCAAAAAGGAATATTATATTAATATTTCTAAAGTATAAAGTATGGATAATTATTTTATCCTAAGTTCTAAGGTTGGGGACAAGTGGGCCAAAGTAGCTCCCAACATGACAAGTGCAAAGTTGGGTACATGCATACATATAGTTTGGACTTAGTTCATTTTCCAATTGCTTAGTCATCCATTCATCCGTTCCATGATCATTCACTCATTCAATGGGTTGTCCTTCGTACCTTCATGTCATTGTACATGAGCCTGTATCCGTACCCATACTTGTTTGTGTACCTGGTTAGCTTGGGAGTTGGACTGAAGAAGCGGGTTGTCAGGCCCATGGGATATTGAAGAGGTGGGTTATCAAGCCCGTGAGAAATCTCTCAAGGTGAGAGAATTGTTGAGAATCAATTTCCGAAGGTGCTAAACTGCACCTACATGGATCTGAGACTTCATGACTGGCCTGTTGTTGAATCTTGGAAAGGAAGTGGGGCAGCCGAAGGACTGTTGAGAAGAGAAGGGGCACACTTCCTGGGATGGGACAGGCATGTGGGGAATGAGGGACTATAGGCTGTTAGTTTGAGTTGGCACCTGTGATGGAGTCTTTCCTATTGTCTGTGATCCATTAGCCTGGATAAGAATCCCTTTACCAGGGTGGATTTTATTCCCATCTCAGGGGTGACCCACTGTTGAGAGTGATGAGTAGTGTGGTCTAAGGTTGGGAGGTTCATGGAAGGTCTGCACACAGTTGGTGATATTCTTACCAAGATAAGTGTCAATTGTGTGATAAATTTATATGCTGCATTATTATTTACATGTTTATTTTTATGGGTTTATCCTATGTGTTGCTATAACTGTCTTTATATTTATGGGCATTTCCTGTATATGCTACATGTATATGTTTACTATTATTTCAGTATGAATTTGTGCATTTACATAATGTATTTGTCTGTTTACGTTTTATATATAAAGTTTCGCAAGAGTTTTGTGTGTATATGTTTTAATTGCATGCAGTTTGAAAACTTTATGTGGCATAGCTTAGTTGGATGTTGGGTATGTTACAGTATGTTGATCAGAGAATAAAAGTGTTTTCTGGAGTAGCATGGCTTGGCATGGGTGGACAGGGATGTTACAACATGGTATCAGATCTTCAGTTTTCAACACTGAGCCTAGATAGGCCGAGCAAGTTGATTTGAGGCGAAATTTTACAGAGGATTGATTTTGAAGTGGCCAAATCTCAAGTTACAAAGCGTCCATGGTAAAAAGTAACAACAATTGTGTGGAATTGGGAAAAATCCTTAATTTTTGTTGTTAAAATTCATGGGAAAATTGAGAAATTCAACCAAGTGGTGAGATATTATTGATTTAATATGTGTACTAGTAAATTCAGACCTAGAATTGGTCGAATTTGAAGTTACAGTGAAGCCATGGCAGATGGAGCAAAATTAGTTGATTAAAATTCTCAATTTGTGAATTGAGTGTGGGAAAAATTTGTTTCAGAAATGTCAAACCACGACGATTTGTTGTTGCATAGGTTGAACTGGTGTTATTGGGGTGAAATTAAACAAATTTCATAGTTGCAGAATGTCTATGGTAAATTGGGGAAAAAATTAGGAAAAATCCCCAATTTATGCAGCGAAAATCACTAGGAATTGATCCAGATAAAAATGAATGTGCATAAGTGGGCGCACTAAAAATGCATTATGTGTAGTCAAAATCTTGTGATATGTAAAATTTGGTGCCACGCAGAAAAATATTGGCGTGCGAGTGCGCACGCTAAAATTTGGGGTTGTGCGGAAAAATATTGGTGTGCAGGTGCGCGTGCTAAATTTTGGCATTGCACAAAAAAATATTGGCGTGCAGGTGAACACGCTAAAATTGGGCGATGCGTGAAAAAATATTGGTGTGTGGGTGTGTGCACTAAAATTTGGCGTGTGGGTGTGCACGCTAAATTTAGCATTGTGCGGTGCGGATTGAGTGACACATGCGTAATACTGGCACGCAGTGTGCACATCCATAATAATGGCACACGTGGTGTGCGCAGTATTGGCAGAGCGCAGAGAAATTTTGTTGGTGCACGCGCAATGTCGGTATATGTTGTCGTGTGACATTTTAGTTAATGGTGCGCGCAAAGTATCGGTGCACGGTGGGGGAGTACTAAACTTTGGCATGGTGCAATGCGTAGAGTAAAATGCGTGCAGATTATTAGCACGCAACACAAAAATGGTGCATGACACACACAAAATTGTGCGCAATAGGTATTAGTGCAAGAACCAAAATTTTGCGCGGTGGATGTTGGCGTGCAACACAAAAGTAGTGCACGCCAGTTATTAGCGCGACAGAGAAGTGATGCACAGTGGTTATAGGTGCACGGAGCACGACTTACCTTGTGGTTTTTTTGTGCATGCTAAATATGGGTGTACAAGTTGAAATTTGTACATGTGAACTCATTTGGAGGGTGAACAACAGCGGAAAACCAGTGAATTTCCGTGACATTTTATATTGTTTGAGCGTCATCTTTTTGCAGCGCATTTTTGAGGCCCTTAACAACATTTTTAGGTACTCAAAAACCACAAGAACATAGTATAATAAGGTACACTATGTCTCTTCAACTCAAACAAAAGATCCTGGAGAGATCTTTCTAATGGTGTAAACCATTCATCAAACAGAGCTTTTATGAGAAAGTTACAATGCAAACAATGGAAGGTAAATTTTAAGACCCAACTAACTGCGAAGAGCCATAACTTTTTGCTCCGGAATCAGATTGAGGCAAAGGAGTAGTCAATGGAAATATATTGACCCATAGAAGACATTCCTAGAGATAAATTAAATTTGTGGGCATGTTAAAAATGTTTAATATGGAAAAGAAGGTACATGTAGCATTCTAGACCAAAAACACGAATTTTCCTAGAACTTCAGTAGGTTGTAGCTAGCATCCCAGAACCCAGAAAGAGGTGAAACTTGCAACAACTGTCCCAAATATGCATATGAAGAAACCCAATTGAGATCCTACGAAAACTCCAATGTATTAGGTGCAAAAATGCATAATTACAGTGCGGAATTGTGCCAAGTTGACGTGTGAACAGAAAAATTAATGGGCAATTTTCAAATAACCATAACTTTCTGCTCAATAATCATAATTGAGCATCGAAGCAGGCATTGGAAAGGTGTTGGACATTAGAATATAAATATTCACCCAAAAAATTGATTTGGGCATTCAATTTTTCATGAAATCAGAAGAAATAATTTTTATATATTATTGAACCAGAATGGTTCATATTTTCATGAAATTGTTGAAACAATTAGCCTGACAAAGTTTTGTTGGCTGCACATTTTGCAAAGTTAAAAACAACTAGATCAAATCAGGATCAACACAGATTGTAGAGGAATGGAAGATGCACAGAGGACTTACATCCAAGAAGACGAGATCAGAGGGATGGATTTCCATTTGGGCATTGAAGGAACAAACTCCAATGGACATGGAGAAGGAAGGGATGAAAACATGAATATGGTAGAGACCATTAAAAATTTATGGAAGGATGTCCAAATCCATAAATATGATAATGAAAGGCTTATGAGAGAAAAGGAGTAGCAAGAGGACTTCAACATGAAGTTAATGTAGAGATTGAACATAATAGAAAATAAATTGGATAAGGAGAGTGGCTCAAGCAAATCAGGAAGTCACAGGTCTCTTGATGAGAAAACAAGAACCAGAAGTGTTAGCATACATCACCGTCACTCCCCGAGGAATTACAATAAGAGGGCACATAACATCTCAATTCCATCCCCTGTTAGGAAGCATAAGAGGTCTGGGGTGGATGAGCTACGAGGAGAAATGAACAAAATCAAACCTCCTACATTTGATGGTGATCAAAAGAAGGATGAAGATGCAGAGACATGGATGTTGGGCATGAGAAAGTATTTTCAATTGCATAATTATTCATCTCATGCAGAAGGAAGAATTTCCATTTAAAAACTCAAGGGAAAGGCATCCATGTGTTGGGATCAACTTGTGCATGTGCCACACATTAAAGAGAAAAGTGTTACTTGGAGGGAATTCCAGAAGTATTTTGAAAATAAATACTTGACTAAGAGATACTATGACAAGAAAATGAAAGAGTTCTTTGAACTCAAGCTTGGGAGTATGACCATAGATGAATATGAGGGAAGGTTTTTAGAACTGCTGAAGTATGTTTCTTTCATCAATAATGATACAGTTAAGATTCAAAGGTATTTGAGTGGATTGCCATCATTCATCAATGACAAAATACAGTATGATGATCCCAAGACATTGTAGGAGACCATAAGGTGAGCTAAATGCTTATATGATTAGCAAAAATCAAGGCCAAATTTCCAAAAATCTTGGGAAGACAAAAATAAATTCAAGATGGATCAGAGGAAGAAGGGAACTAAGCCACCATTCTTCAGAAATAATCCTCAAAGACAACCAACTTCTAGAGAACCCATAACGATTGAAACATGGGGTCAAAGGCCAAGGCAACCACCTATTCAATGTTGGGGTTGTAAATGAGATCATATGTTCAGACATTGTCCTCACAGAGGTGAAAAAGTGAGGATTTTTCACAATATACAACAAGTTGAAATAGTGGAGGACATGGGCATAAATGTACCAAGGATCTATGCATCCCTAGACAACAAGAAAGAAGAGTATCAGTCACATATGATTGAAGTGGAAGGCATGATCAACAACTAAATCATTGCTATTGTAATTGATTTAGGAGCTAGTCATAGTTATATAGATCCTAATATGGTGGAAAGTTTGCATATGCCAAGAAGAAAGAATGGAAAATATTGGTTGGTGCAGCTGGCTATCGGAGCCAAAAAAAATTTTAATGAAATGGTTAAGTCATGTCTTATGGACATGAATGGACTGAACACCATGGAATATTTGAACATCTTGCCTTTAGGTTCCTATGAATGTCTAATTGGGATGGATTGGTTGGACCAGCATCATGCTATCTTAGACTGTCATAACAAGGCATTTACTTTCTTGGATGAGTAAGGGAACCTAAGGAAAGTGCAGGGAATTTCCAGGGTAGTAACCATCGGAGAAATTTCAGCATTGCAGTTTAAGAAATGTTATAGAAAAGGGTGTCAAATATTTGCAACACATATGGAAGAGACACCTAAAGATGGGGTGTCAAATTTGGAAGATCATGCAATCCTGGAAGATTTTGAAGATGTGTTAAAGGAGGTACCAAGACTACCTCCAAAGAGAGATATTGATTTCTCTATAAATTTAATGCATGGAGCAGATCCAGTGTCAAAGACTCCTTACAAAATGAGTACACTAGGGTTGAAGAAGTTGAAAATGCATCTTGAAGAAATTTTGAAGAAGGGGTATATACGCCCAAGTATTTCACCTTGGGGTGCCCCAATCATGTTCGTGAAGAATAAATATGGGACATTAAGATTGTGCATTGATTTCAGACAGTTGAATAAAGTGACTATAAAGAACAAGTATCCTCTACCAAGGATTGATGATCTCTTTGATCAATTGAAGAATGCAAAGATATTTTCAAAGATAGATATCAGGTCAGGATACCATTTAATAAGAATTAAGGAGGAAGATATCAGTAAGACTGCCTTCAGGACAAGGTATGGTCATTATGAGTTCACAGTGGTGCCAATTGGGTTGTCAAATGCACCAGTTGTTTTCATGTGCTTAATGAATGGTGTTTTTCGAGAATATTTAGACAAGTTTGTCATTGTCTTTTTGGATGACATCCTCATGTATTCCAAGTTAGAAGAAGAGCATGAGCATCATTTGAGGATGGTGTTGCAAGTATTAAGGGAGCATTAGTTGTATGCCAGATTGAGCAAGTGCTCATTTTATCATAAGTAAATTCATTATTTGGGACATATCATTTCATAGGATGGGATAACAATGGATCCTGAGAAGATAGAATCCATTAGAGAATGGTCAGTGCCAAAGAATGTGATAGAATTCAAATCATTCATGGGACTTGCAGGATACTATACGAGATTTATTTAAGGATTCTCAAATATTGCACACCGAATCACTTCCTTGTAAAAGAAGGGTGTGAAGTTTCAATGGACATTGGATTGTGAAAAGAGTTTCCAAAAATTGAAACAATTATTGACAAGTGATCCAATACTAAGGATTGCAAACCCAAAGGAAGACTTCATTGTATGCATAGATGCATGTAAAAAAGGAATTGGTGGAGTCCTTAGTCAAAATGAGTTTGGTATATCTTATGAATCAAGGAAGTTGAAGGAGCATGAAAGACACTATGCCACTCATGATTTGGAGTTGGACGCCATAGTGCATGCCTTGAGGAAATGGAGACACTACCTCATGGGGAAAAGGTTTGAGCTGAGGATAGACCATAATGGTATGAAATATTTATTTGATCAACCAACTTTAAATGTTAGGCTAAGCAGATGTTTAGAATTTCTAAGTGAATATGACTTTGATATAAATCATTTCATGGGGAAAGATAACAAAGTGGTTGATGCACTCAGCAAAAGATTTCATGAATTGCATGCTATAGCCATTAGCATGTACCAATCAGATTTGAAACACAGAATTTTGGAGGCTGCCAAATAAGATTTGCAATACAAGGAATTAGTGGAAAAATTACAGCAAGGTAATTTGCAACAGAAAATTGAAGAATATAAGCTAGATAATGATGAAATTCTTATGTACAGCGGCGTAATTTATGTACCAAATTCCCATGAATTGAAAATTTTTATATTGAGAGAAATGCATAATGTACCTCATGTTGGGCACCCAGGTTATCAGAAAACTATTGCAAGTGTCAAGAGCCAATATTATTGGCCAGGAATGAAGAAAGAAGTTGTTGATTTTATTGCCAAATGTTTGGAACGTCAAAAGGTAAAAGCTGAGCATAGACATCCAGCTAGTTTTCTACAACCATTACCCATTCCTGAGTGGAAATGGGAAGATGTAACCATGGATTTCATCACCAAACTGCCCAGAAAAAACAAGCAACATGATTTTATAATCGTAGTGGTGGATAATCTTACTAAAGCTACCCATTTTATTCCAGTTAAGCTCACTCACAAGGAAACCAACATTGTTGATATTTATATGAGGTAAATTGCTCGATTACGTGGCATACCCAAGACAATTGTGTCTCACATAGATCTAAAATTTACCTCAAATTTTTGGAAGGGATTATTTAATGGATTTGGAACAAATTTGAATTTTAGTAGAACTTATCATCCAGAATCAGATGGACAAATAGAGAGGGTGAACCAAGTGATTGAGGATATGTTGAGGATGTATGTGATAGATAAACCATCAAAATGGGAAGACTACCTACACTTAGTAGAGTTTTCTTATAACAATGGGTACCAAACATCTCTAAAGATGAGCTCATTTGAGGCACTTTATGGCAGAAAGTGCAACACACCGGTAAGCTAGGATAACCCAGTAGATAGAGAAGTGGTTGGGCAAGATTTACTCAGGAAAATGGAGGAGAAAATGTTGAAAATAAAACAAAATTTAAAGGCTGCCCAAGACAGGAAGAAAATATATGTTGATAAGGGAAGAACTCATAGGGAATTTAAAGTTGGGGGCCATGTATTCTTGAAAGTGAAGGCCAATAGAAGTTCCATGAAGTTGGGAAATTGTTCAAAGATGGCAACTCACTATTGTGGGACGTTTGAAATCCTAGAGAGGATTGGTCTAGTAGCTTATATGATTGAATTTCTTGCATCTATGTCTGTTCATAATGCATTCCATGTTTCATTGCTCAAGAAATATATACCTGATGCTAATCATGTTATTGATTGGAATTTGATTCAGGTGGAGCAAGAAGGTGCTTTCCAAGTGCATCTAGTATGCATTATGGACCGAAAAATCAAATAGCTTCATAATCGATCCATAGGGATTTTAAAGGTCCAATGGACTTGGTACAATACTGAGGACGCTACTTGGGAGCATAAGGTTGCAATACAGGCAAATAACCCACATCTTTTTTAGGATTTTTGAAATTTTTGTTGTATATGTGTACATAATGCACTAAGTACAGTGCATAAATAAGGGGAGGGGATTGTAATATCCCTAGGTCGAACCCAATTGTAAATGAAAATGAAAATGTACTTAAGCTGGTGAGTTGTTTGATATCATTTTTTTGTATGCACCTTTCATGGCATAGTGTGTGCATGTACTGGGCAATAAAATGATGAAGTGTGCACATTGCAGGACACTGCGCACAACAACTTAAGTGCGCGTGATTTTGAGTCCAGGGAGACTTTGTGTATGTGTTGTGTTTTATAGGATGGTGAGCCAGTTTTGTGATAATTAGGCTGGAGATCTTAGATGCTAAAGGCTAGTGCGCCTATGTTTGTAAATGTATCATCATTAATATAAAATACATCTCTACGCACAGACTGACCACGATAAAGGAGTATGGGGGACTAAACTCCACTAGTTAGGGGAAGGGGGGGGCTAAAAGTTAAGGAAAAGGGGCTAAGATAGGGAGCTTAATCCAAAAAGGAATATTATATTAATATTTCTTAAGTATAAAGTATGGATAATTATTTTATCCTAATTTTTAAGGTTGGGGACAAATGGGCCAAAGTAGCTGCCAACATGACAAGTGTCAAGTTGGGGACATGAATACATATAGTTTGGACTTAGTTCATTTTCCAATCACTCAGTCATCCATTCATCCATTCCATGATCATTCACTCACTCAGTGAGTTGTCCTTTGTACCTTCATGTCACTGTATTTGATCTTGTATCCGTACCCATACATGTTTGTGTACCTGGTTAGCTTGGGAGATGGACTAGACAAGTGGGTTTTCAAGCCCGTGGGATATTGAAGAGGTGGGTTGTCAGGCCCATGAGAAATCTCTCAAGGTGAGAGAATTGTTGGGAATTGATTTCTGAAGGTGATAAACTGCAACTATAGGAATCTGAGACTTCTTGTCTAGCCTATAGTTGAAGCCCAGAAAGGAAGTGGGGCAGTCGAAGGACTATTGAGCAGAGAAGGGGCACACTTCCTGGGGTGGGACAGGCATGTGGGGAATGAGGGACTATAGGTTGTTAGTTTGAGTTGGCACCTGTGACAAAGTCTTTCCTGTTTTCTGTAATCTATTAGCCTAGATAGGAATCCCTTTACCCAGGTGGAGTTTAGTCCCATCTCGGGGGTGACCCACTGCTGAGAGTGATGAGCAATGTGGTCTAAGGATGGAAAGTTCATGGAAGGTATGCACGCAGTTGGTGATGTTCTTACCAAGATAAGTGTCAATTGTGTGATAAATTTATATGTTGCATTATTATTTACGTGTTTATTTTTATGGGTTTATCCTATATGTGGCTACAATTGTCTTTATATTTATGGGTATTCCCTATATATGTTGCATGTATATGTTTACTATTATTTCAGTATGAATCCGTGCATTTACAGAATGTATTTGTTTGTTTACATTTTATATATAAAGTTTCGCAAGAGTTTTGTGTGTATATGTTTTAATTGCATGCAATTTGAAACATTTATGTGGCATAGCTCAGTTGGATGTTGGGTATGTTATAGTATGTTGATCATAAAATAAAAGTGTTTTATGGAGTAGCATGGCTCATCATGGGTGGTCGAGGATGTTATAAAATTCCTCTGAAGTGTATAATCCTAGAATCTTTTCCACATGTGTCCATTATACAAGCTCATTAAACTCATCCCACTGCAAAGTGATTTTTTTAACTCCAGCAGGGCACCAAATGAGGGGGTAATGGAATATCAACCCCGTCTACCTAATGTCATGCCTCCACATTGAATCCACATAGAGTTTTTCTCTATCCATGGTAAGGTTAAATAGTAGGTACGAAGTAGGATCCCTTTCCTTAACAACATTTGGCAAGCCCATCCATATATCATGGGAATCCATCAAATCTTATAAGGCATAATGATGGACATTTTCTTCAAAGTATACAATGGATAGGTGTTGGTTATGCCTCATTATTATTACAGTCCTAGGGTCAACCAAGAACCAAAAATATTCTTCTTGAGTAATCATATGTAGGGGATATTCGTCCCTGATGTGGAGACTAGAGTGTGCTTCTGCTTTATCATAAAATGTGGAATCCTCTTTCCAAATTACATGATTATAGACAAATTAAGATAAGGACTTGATTTTTATATTCCCTATATAGGGGTTTGGATTACATTTGGAATTTTCCCACATAAGTAATTTGAATTGGTACAACTCACAGAGTAAATATTGGTCATGTGGTGAAGCAGAGGAGAATGCATCAATATATTTCTCTGGGATGTGTATATCAGTTGCAAGTCTTGTTGATATTTTTTGAATCTTGAACATTGTCCATCTCTCATGGAGGAATATGCCATCGATCCTGGATGTAACTCTGAATGATAGGGATTGCAAGGCTAGCCCACACATATGTTGAACTTGATGTTGGATATGTTCCAATTGCTCTTTGTAGTCTTGACTTCTATTCTTCCATTGATTTTCCTGATGAATATACATCTTGAACCATTTTCCCCTCAAATTCTCAATGGAATGCCTATGGATTTCCTTGGCAATGACTCCCAAGTCAAACAATTGATCTTTGTTTCTTGAGTTTGGAAAATTAGGTTTCAGTTGCAAGAATGCATAGGTGTAAAGGATGGAACTCATGAACTTCTCTACATTGGAAAGTATATCCTCTATTTTGACTTTTGAATGCTCTTCTTCCACCGAGGTATTTTCATGCTCTGTAACTAGATCTTCTTCATAATGTCCTACTGATATATCTTGGGGATCCTTAGAATCCTTTATACTTTTGTGTTCCTATGAAATATTATGCCCATTATTTTCCATTTCATAATTCATATATTCCTCAACAATTTCATGGTCATTACCCTCAACTGATGATAATGGTTTTTCATAGTCAATTGCTTCTAAAAGCACATCTATATTCGAATCCTATGTTTCATACTTTGCAATTTTTTCAGTTTTGAGTTTTGCAATTGAAGCCTATCATTTGTTTTTTAGAAATATGAGATATGAGGGTTTCTTGAGAAATTGAAATTTGCAGGCTATAGAAATTTGATTCTTACCTTTTAGTTTACACTTTTCTTTGTTGGATGATTCCCATGCCATTCCCTCCTAGATTCTAGTCACCACAGGTTATGTCATTTGAACATCAACATATTCATCTATTTCATCACCAGGTGACAACGTTTCATTCTCCCCACATTAATGTGACCCCAATTCAGTAGCATTAAGCATTTGTGCATTTCCTTTGTTGTTCAAAGTTATAGCCTCCTTATGTTGAGTTGAATCAAGTGCAATGGTAGTTCAACTCATACTTCTTGTCCTTCGAGGAAGGAGTTAATTTATTTATGATTTTGATCTTGATCATATCGTAGAAAATTTAGTGGTTGAAGCTTCACCCTTATTCAATATCCTTAGGCATTGGAACACAAAGGGTGAAAAAAACATGGCCCTAGGTTTTCTTTTGACGACTCTTCTTTCCATGAACATATTCCAATCCCACCCTTTTTCTCTCATCTCACTCAAGATAAGCATATTTACTAAACCATGATGGTATAGATTGTTTTCAGGTTATGGTATTCTTTGGGCTATGGTAGCCATCTTTGAGATGTTTTTCATAAGGAAGAAAGGAAGATTGATGTGTTATTTATTCTTCAAATGAAGCACTAGTCTAATGTGATAGTAATAAACCATGTTGAACCTTCCCTCACCAGTTATGATTTTTTTCATATGGAGGGCCACTTCTTTCCATGTTGAAACAAGAAACCCTCTTGATACTCCTTTCTTGAAATCTTTAATTTGAACCTTGGGTCTTAAAAACTAGCTCTAGGTACCTGGTGGGAGCTTGATGTTTTTGGACCATCATTCTCTATGCTTGGGTAATCTATTTTCCATGGAAATGCATGCATCTGTAATCTCAATTCTGACCCCTCAAACCTCAACATGACCCTCCTCAAATTATTTTTCAATCCCTAGTGTCAATTAGGGATCACTACCCTGGAATCTTCTAAAGAAATCAAGCCACCCAACCATGAAGAAGGTCACTAGGGATTCTAGATCAACATACAGGGCATTGACATTATCATGTTCAAACCAATTTGTATTCCCACCCATGGTGCTGTGAAATCTCAACCGTTCTCTACAATAACCTTATGGAATATGCCTTAGTGCAATAACCTTGTAGATATGTGGGATCTATCAACAATAAAGCTTAATTGATCAAGTCAATATAGTGGCTATGAATTTAAGAGGTTTAATGCTCAATATTTGTGGTAATAAGGGTTCAATGGTAAATCTATCAATGAAACCATGCCTTTGAACACTAGGTATGGCGCTAACAAACCATGTAATTGTGCCTTCGACCACTTGTATGGTGCTACCAAATCATAATTTGGCACAGGATGGGGTAACAATTGCAGGTTATGGAGTATCAGAATGATGAGATAATATGAGTGATAGGAATTACAATTAACATTTTCACCTGTATCATATGGTTATCATATTTTTGTTCACTTACGATTTAGTTCAAATTTTCCACTACAAATTCATAATCACATCACTTAAAATTTGAATCATGAGTTTGGAGGGTTTGCGCTAGTTAGAATTTCAAACGATAGAGGCATGAAATTAGGTATCCATGGAAAACATATATGTGTTAAGCTTTTCCAAGAGATGAGAGGTCGAAAATCTTGCAATTGCAATGATTTTGGTAATGTTACAACCATAAAATATCAATTGGAAAGGTGTTGTTTTTAAATGCAGAAGTATATTAGTGTTGGCAAGCTCAAAGCATTTCCACTATAGGATCACAACTTATCGTTTCATATCACAACCTTTTGGGATACTGGAAACACAATTGTAGGCTTGTATATTCCCAAAATGTGTGTTGTAGATGATAAGGGAGAATGGAAACACAATTGTATGCATGTAGCTTCACAAAATGTGTGTTGTATATTATAAGGGATAATGGCTCTGCTTGTAG
>ML815323.1:10493-20571 GCA_009831015.1 Picea engelmannii
CAATGTTGTTTAGGGCCTAAAAATGACCTCATAAGTACAAAAATATGTACTGACATTAAAACTGCCAAAATAAGCCAGTTGGAATAGGTGGGAAGCCACCAATATCCACATGGATGTTGTGTAGGGATTCAAGATAGTCCCAGAAGTACATAACCCATAATTACAAAAAGATGTCACCATTATAGAGAAACATGTTGAACTAAAAATTGTCAAGATGAGCCAAGTGGAATTTGGAATAGGTGGGTGGTCACCAATATCCACCTGGATCAATCCTCCCCCCTTAGGAAGTAATGATCTCCATTACGTTGAGTTCTTGGGGAAGAGGGGAAAGCATTTGTTGAATCTGAATCTTTGTGAGCTTTGTTGGAGAAGTTCCATTGCTTGGTCTGTGGAAGGTTGTCATGAACCTGTTGCTGGCAGGGTTGAATTTGTTCCACCAACATGTTGTATCTTAGATTGACGGGGCATTGTGTAGGCACCATCATAGGTGAAGAATAAGTATCTTCTCTCCGTTCTGCATTCTACTTCTACTTGATAGAATGAGTCGAGGCTCTAGTGGTTGCAGTGGACTTATGTTCATCCTCTAAACAGATTATGAAGAGGTTGAATTTAGCAGTATGAGAGATTACCTTGTGACATTGTTTTGGTGGAACAGTAGTCAGAACTACCACTGGTATCCTATAGACCTGATCCCCCATAGTAATAATGACACTACGGGGTCGAGACTCATAAACAACATGAATTTTCCACATATATGGTTGGCCCAAAAAAACATCACAGACATCAATAGGGAAAAAATCACACAGTACCTCATCCTTGAAGGTTTGGATTCCATAGGACAGGCAAAATTGTTGCCTAACACAAAGATCTCATCATTGGAGAATCCACTCGATGGTATATGGCTGCGAGTGTGGTGTTGTCTAAAACCCCAACTATTTGACGACCTCGGAAGATATGAGGTTCTTCTCGATTCCACTATCAACAATGAAATGCAATAGGGTCCCTTTCACCAACATCTATGAATGGAAGAAATGGTCCCCCTCTTCAGGATATGTTGGTTCTTCTGGTTGAATTGTTGCGATCGCAATGGTAGCAATGGGTTATTTGATATCGACCACCAATGACTGTTTTGAGCAACATTCATCAGTGTTTTGTCAGGGGATTTTGTGGAATTCACACCACTTCCTAGAATCATTCTTCATCTTTCCCTTACCCTTCTTTTTCTGTGTCTTGGAATGGTTATCAGAAGGTTGTTGGTTAGGTTCTCCTTCATTATGCTTTGGTTGTTTCAAATTTGCAGACCAGAACTCCCATTTTTTCTGGTGCCTAAATTTTTGCTCAATTTTGGCAACATATCGATAAGCATCTCCTAGTGATGAGATATTTAGGAAATTCATTTTCATCTGTATGTACCTATGTAGATCCCCATGATATTTCAGAACTAGATGTCACTCAGAGTCTTAGATACCCAGCTTGGTGTGCAAGGTATGGAAAGTAGTTGCGAACTCTGGAACCATTTGGCCCCTCTCTTGTTGCAGTGCAGTTCATCTCATGTACTGGTCTTCATAGTTATCAACAAGGTAATATTGTTCCTTGACCACATCCACAAAAAGATCCCAAGCGGGCTCAACCCCATATATTCTCATTTCCTCTGTGGAAATTTTCTCTCAGTAAGTTTCCCACCAATGTTTGACATGAGGGAGAGCCCTGAGGAATGCAAAGGTGATCTTTTCCCTGTCCAAAAAATTGTGAATAGAGAAATAACCTTATAGAAAATTTAACCATTTTTCTAGGGCATCCACATCTATCTGACCTTCATATACAGGAATATAAAAATTAAATTGTACCTTGAAGGGAGAGGTTCCTCCAAAGTGGTTGCTTGATGAATATGCACCTGTTGTTATTAGTAGACGTTGAAGGATGTGGGAAAATTTCTCCATCATTTCATCCCTTTGTCGCACGAGAGCTTGGTCAAGCAACAGGTTAATAGAATCTTCTTCTTCGTCATTTTTATTTTCTTCCCCCATGGAGGGTTTCTTGGGCATGTGAGAGCGATTTTTCTCAAGAGAGACAAGCTCGAGACCCAACTTGATATACTTGGACCTCGTTGGGGACATGCATTGAAAAACAATCAAGAGTAGCCTGATCTAATACCACTGATATAGATTATTTTTGGAATGAAATGAAAGAAGAGATATTACAACGAAATATACACAACTATTGTCAAAAATATAGAAATACAACAATATATTATTTCTATTAATGAAATAAATGTACAAAGACTGTAAAAATACAGAGTGAATGAACTCGCTAGAATGGTGGTATCTTATCTCTAAGAAGAGATGTGATGGATATGATGATACGTAAAAACATGAGTACAATGAGGATATGAAGGACTTTTTACAATAAACATGAATGCCAAAACCATATACATACAAAAGCCTAACCCTAGGAGATGAAGCACCAAAAGTCATGTGGGCCCCGTTTGGGTAAGTTAGTACATCAACTTCTCGAGGTCATAATGTTTTCATACGATCTCCATTTTAGGCGTGTGATGGCCCATTGGAAAGGTATTTTTGAGAACTACACATTATGTTGTCAAACTCTGACTCCATTAATTGATTGATTGTGGCATGTCCACAAAAACGTTGTTTAGGGCCTCAAAATGGCCCCAGAAGTACAAAAAGATGTACTAATATGAAAAATGCCAAAATAAGCCAGTTGGAATAGGTGGGCGGCCACCAATATCCACTTGGATGTTGTGTAGGGCTTCAAGACAACCCCATAAGTCCATAACCCACAATTACAAAGAGATGTCACCATTACAGAGAAACGTGTTGAACTGGAAACTATCAAGATGAGCCAAGTGGAATTTGGAACACGTGGGTGGCCACTAATCTCCACTTGGATCATCAACACCCATTCACAACCTCCACCGTAGCTCAACTTTTCATGGATAATATTTTCAAACTTCATGGGATTCCTTATTTTATTGTTTCGAACAAAGACCCCGCTTTCACTAATAAAACTTGGCAAGAATTGTTCAGGCTCCATGGAACCCAATTACATCTCATCACCACCTATCAACCCCAAACTGATGGCCAAACCAAAGTTGTTAAAAAGTGTTTGGAAACATATTTGCGATGTTTTTCATCTGACAGACAAAACCAGTGGGCTCAGTGGTTACCCCTAGCTAAATGGTGGTACAACACCTCTTATCRTACAACTACTTSCATGACTCCTTTTGAAGCTGTCTATGGTCAAAAGGMATCGTCGGTTCTCTCATGCATGCCAGGTGTCTCAAAGGTTGAGGAGGTTGACAAGAATATTACAGTCAGGGAGACMATTCTCCATACCCTCAAAGAAAATTTGGCCATGGCTCAGAATTGCATGAAGCAACACATAGATCAAGGTCGTTCTATATGTCAATTTATTGAAGGGGGCCAGGTGTTTCTTCRTCTGCGACCTTMTAAGMAGGCTTCACTCAATGTTGAACATTGTTAGAAACTTGCTACCAAATTTTATGGTCCTTATACAATTCTCAAGCGAGTGGGGTTAGTGKTCTATCAGTTAGCTCTGCCTAGTCATTCTAAGCTCCATCTYGTTTTTCATGTCTCATGCTTAAAGAAAGTGATTGGCACTAAGTTCCAAACTCAAACCAGTCTCCCTGAGTTGGATGAAAAAGGTTCCATTTTGTTGTAGCCACAAGCAGTCTTGGACCAACATGAGCATCATTTAYATCAACGCACCATCAAGGAAGTGTTAGTTCAGTGGAAAGATACAACTCTRAAAGATGCCACCTRGGAGCCGACCACCATTCTACAACAATTTCCTCATCTAAATMCTTAAGGACAAGGTTGTTCTTCAAGGGGGAGGGAATGTTAGGGACCTAACCTCCCTAACCCCTCACGCAGGTAGAATAATATATTTTCCCTGTAATAAAGGCTGGMATTAGTTAATAACGACTATTTAATAAATGTGAACAAGTCAATGTAAGAAAATCTAATAGAAGCTTCTGCTTCTAGAAAGATMTTCCTATAGAATGTTCTTTAGAAGATAGAATTAGTATAAATAAGAGTAGAAGGCATGAGAGATATTTGACTTGAGAATTATTGTAATAGAGTTTTACTTTGCTAGAGGTTKCCCCTTCGAAGAGGCAAGTGAACATTGCTTTCTTTGAATAAAGGTATTATTTTTTATATTTCTCTTCTCAATATTTTGTTGTTCAATTGATATATGTTGAATATTCATGTTTATGCATATTATATTACATCTGGTAMCTTACACTCTAGAGTTCACCACTGTATCTATATCATTTACAAAGATTYAGAGCCCCATATAAACTATACATATAACTAGTAAACAATAAATCTAATATCAGACTAACCCAGAGAGACATTATTATACTTAGCGACAGCCTAAGAAACCATAAAAAACAATAGCAAAGAGACTTATCATTCTTAGTCCGAAGAACTAGTATCCTTGGTACCATCATGACCATGTTTTGCCTTGCCAGTAACTTTATCAACGTTAGAGTCAACTTCTTCACTAAAATTATTGGATTCAAAGAAGTTCCTTTATAGTAAAAAAATAACTAACCAAACAAGTCCCCATATACATGTGTAACATTTTTTTATAAGAAAGTATGCCAAAATTGTAAAACTGTAAAATAACGATCAATTATAAAGCCTTCCATAAGATCATTATCCCATTTCATTTTAAATTCCAAATAGTAAAATCATTATCCTATTTCATTATTGAATTGCAAATAGTAAAATGATCATTCAAAGAATTGAAAAGACAACAATATTTTCTATTTTTTATTGCAACGAAATGATCATTCAAAAGTTGAAAAGAATAATAGAGTCTTTTATATATTTGGTTGCAAATTTAGGTTCATTTGCTCATATAACAATATTTCATTCATTTCGTTGTGCCTGCTGCAGAGCGGAAAAAGAAGGATAGAATATTTGCAACAGTCTTTGAGGGGAAGAAATATAGGGGCTTTAAAGGCATATTATTACTTGATCTATAGCTCCTTGATCACACATAATTAGGTCTACAATTAGGTTTGGTAACTTCTGTCCAACTAATAGAAAGGTAATTCACTCTGAACCCGTAATGAGCTCTTCAGAACCCATCATTAGGCTCGGAGGAGGGACTAGACCCCATTGTCATGGTTGCAGCCCATTGTCCCTGGTCCTACCTACACAATAATGTCCTTGATCCTAAATGTCCCTGGTTACACTGTCGATACGAGATTGGTGTTCAAATCATCTATCATCCCCCTCACCAAATAAGTAACGTCGTTTCTTATTGGATCTAGGTTTCAAAGTTAGTCTACATTGATCCACAATATTCACTAGCGAGATAGTTGATATTATAAACATTAAAATGGATGTAATGTTAAAGAAAATATATTCAAATGAAAAATGTTTAAAGTTAAAAAAAAATAAAAATAAAAATTAATAATTTGGTTTTGGTCAATTTCTAAAATGTCATGGGATGAAAGAGTGTGTCACCTTTGTAACACTAAGAAGGTTGAAGATGAAAAACACTCTTTTACATTGTCGAGCCTATACCCATATTAGATCTCAGTTTCAAAATATTTGTCACACATACCCATATTAGATCTCAGTTTCAAAATATTTGTCACACTACCAACTTTCCTAACATTTTAACTCAATGAAAGTATGGTGATCTTGGAAAGATTTCTCTTAATGCTTTTCAAGAACAGAAACAAAATCCTAAAGAAATCATCATCGTCGTCATTTAAAAAAATTATAAAATATAATTGATTTAAAAAAATATTAATCTAGAGGGGGGTAGGGTATGTATACCTTGGTAGACTTTACCAGTCAAATTGTTGAGCAGAGGGGGTCCCTTGTCCCACAAACAAGGGGGTCTCATACACCAATTTGATGTGCTGACTTGACCATGACCTTAAAAATAAATTATTATTATTATTATTATAAAAAACATTAATAGTTTAAAAAAATTAATAAAAACTCAAAACAAAATGATTTAAAAAAACATTATATTTTATTAAAATTTTGATAATCAATATAAAAATTAATAATTATACAACCACGTGCTTTAAAAATGTAACTTATGTTTTGAAAAACTGAGATTCCACGTGATTTTGTCGATAAACCCAACTACTCTTATGACACATTATGAATTTGACCAATAAAACTAATTAAATCATAAAAACGTTTCAAAGAACGCAGATTGGAAGCCTCTCCTCTCAACGATGGAATTTTTTGAAATCCTGCAAAGCTGTCAACAAAGTAGAGGAAAATGCTTAATATATTTGATAAAGCTGGATCACAAATTCCTACACTATAAATCACGATGGTCACTGTGTCTTCAATAAAATCATGATGGTCACGTGGAAACACCTAACAGAGAACTTGAAATGATATAAGGTATTTGTTTAAAACGTAGAATAGTTAGACGAAGGTTTATTATTATTTTAATTACGCCGAAAGGCGTATACCTATTGACAATGGGCACAATTAATCACCTTTTAATCATAAATTTCAATCTTAGGGTTGGCAGTTGAAGATGCTGGCATATTCTTCGTCATCCTCTCTAATCAATGGATGAGATTTTGATAAATTAAGTTCCGCTCATTTATAAAGATGTACGTTTATGTGATTACTTTTTCACATTTACTAAATAAGATTAAAAAATTACTTGATCACCACCAAATTGCCATGTTCAATGATTAAGAAATAACAACAAAATTTATTATGCATTGTCATTTTTTTACCAGGGCGGGCACGTGGATTATCATGGCGGTTCACCTTTCTACTGGTGGGCGTTTTATTTTACATGTTGAAAGATAAACGAATTAATTTACAGGTTTGAGTAATTCCAACACCACCAGGTTTGAGTAATTCCAATACCACATTTGCATTATTAACACGAACTACTTCAACTTTTTAGGCATGCCACGTTTTAGGTATCTGTCTGCGCGTTTCATATTGAATCGCCGCCCCTGAGCGTTTCATTTTCTAAGCGGATGAGCGTTGCATTCTCTAAGCGTTTGCATTTTCTTAGCGTTGCATTCTATGAGGGTTTGCATTTTAGGAGCATTGCATTCTCTTGCATCTGAAGCCCTCTGATGTATTTGGCTTAGCTTCCATTTCATTCATGCAAGTGACGCCAATTTACCCAGGTACCCACGGCCTCAAGGCATCTGAAAGGTAATTTGGCTTACCTTCCATTCGTCAACGGAGGAGGAGGGAAACAAGCCCTATGACGCCAACTTACCCAGGTACCCACGGCCTCAAGCCCTCTGAAGGTAATGCTCGCTCAATACTCAACCCCATTTCTTTTAGTTTATCTCTTGATTTATGCGTTTAAACGTTTTTTTTTCTTGAAAATTTATAGATTGGAGGATTCACTCCGGAAATTTCTTTGTTAGGTTTCTTGTTTTATTTCTTTTTAGGTTTGTGTGGGTTTGCATTATTTGTTCTGACCATATTATTTTGTTGCAGGGCGTTGAAGAATTGTTTTCGTGCAGTCGAAGTTTGAAGAAGTATTTTCATGCAGCTTCCCATGCATGCTTTATTGCCTCTGGCTTTTTTTCCTTCCAATTTTATAGGTCTAGCTATGTGCTTATGATTGCAATAAATCAATGTTTTTCTTCTATCCAAACTAATTTCGTTCAGCAACCCTTTGTTTGGAGAAAATTTCACCCCTTTTTCTTTCAATTCTACCGTTGGTGGGAGAGTGATGTGGCTGACGCACCTTTTTTGTTAACTAGGTTTATTACAATTTTTTTTAAATGTAATAGGATTTTTTTTTAAATTTAATAGGATTTAACTCTGAAATCTATTAAGCTTATGAATAAAATCCATGAATCAGCTAGGCTTATGAATCAACCGAAACCTTTCGGCGTTCACCAGCCACAAACTCAGCCACGAGTTTGTGGCTGTGCTAGTTTTATATTTATTATAAAAAAAATTATGTTTTAGATTTATTTACAAATACAATTTAAATAACATAAAATTGTAATTTCTATCTTATATCATCAAATTTAGATTAAAAATCTAAAACTTAAAACAATTAAATAATTATGTCGAAAGGCATACACCTATTGATAATGGGCACAATTAATGATCTTTTAACTTTATTTAATCTTAAACCGTAATCTGATGGCTATGCATTGAAGATGCTGGCATATTCTTAGTCATCCTCCAAAATCAATGGGTCAGATTTATTGTTCATAACTTTCTTGCATTTATCAAGGCATCAGTTAACATGTTTACCTTTTAACATTTACCTAATAACATTAAAAAATTATTGTAAGGATATGTAATTGCCACGTTTAAATGATTAAATAAGATTAAACCGTGACATCTAAATAAATGTCCAGATTCTGCTTCTAAACATTTCATATTACCACAGACGTTTTATATTGGAGGCACGCATTACATTTTATATTGGGGCATGCATTCCGTTTCATTCCATTTCATCACAGCGCACTGTTGTCAAGGCCATTTATGGTGCTCATCGATAAAGATTCTGTGTAATGCGTGGCAAATCAATCCTGGTTAATGTGAAATGCAACAATGTATAATTGAACAATTATGGGGTTGTATGCTAATTAAAACATCTTAAATTTATCGACGAATTTGGATGATCATATCACAAATAAATTACGGATCAACGCATCCATTGAACCCCAACTAGCAAATTCCAGATCTACACATCTAGATCATAAAAAATGAAAATGTAGCTCCTTAAGGAATTACATATTTATAAATTGCGATATTTTGGTGTTTTATTTAATGTTTAGACAATGCGATTTAGATTTATGAATTGCAGGATTTCGGCGAAAGTAGAAGGTTCGTGTTAATGTTTAAAGAATGCAAAAATTGAATGGCAATGACATCAATCACAGTGTGAATTTTTTTCTCCGATAATCAACAACTTTTATTTATTTTGATAAATCATAAATAAATATGATGGAATAACTATTAAGAAAATGGGGTTGTGTGATTATATCATTGATTCTCATATAAAACAATGTTCGATCATTGCAACTTTTAATGGCCACGTTTTTGTGCTGGCATCACTGGTCATCAGTCGATGTTTTAATATGCCTTTTGGCATTAATCAGTCACTTAATTGTGGTTGTGTTAGTGTATACTAATATTATATAACTGAATAAGATTCATTCTTATTATGATTTCACTAAGGAAATGATCCATTCTTATTATGATTTTTCCAAATAAATGATTAAAAATGTAATAGGAATTCCAAAATCTAGAGCAAGTAGCAACTAGTAAACCAGAAGAGTATATATGTATTCTCAATGATGACTAGATTGCATTCTAAATACCCTATTCAATTAAGAATTAAAAACAACTTTCCAATACATATAGGCTCTAAACTATTACAAAATACTCGACATACTCATATAAACTTTATTCAAGTCATTATGAGAATTGAATAAGAGTGAAGAAGATAATAATCATTCCTCACAACTGTTCAAACAACACTCAATTGACTTTTTTACCACACTAATTATAAACACCAAGACTGTCAAGATTAGATTTCCTCTAAACTCCTTGCACTTTGACCGGGCTTATTGATTGTAGATGCGAAGAAAAGATTTCATAGAAGTAGCTTAGTAGAAAGCTCTTAAGAAAAACGGTAATGCTGTCTATTTTGGTATCATGGCAAAATGATGCTTGGATTATTGTTCTCTAGTGTTTTCTGATTTTGTTCTAATCACATATGGGAAAAAGAAATTGCGGATCGGATTCCAAGGCGGCCATGAAAGGAGGTAATAAGCTAATCTCGAGATCGACACTTCCTCCTCCCTCCCTAGCTGGATATAAAGATACTTTCCCATCCAATTTGTTGGCCCAACCACTCCTTACACGCAACGGCCTTCCCCATCCGAAGTCGTTGTCGTACATCGGAAATATCGGAGAACTCCCGATAAACACACTGTTATCTCGCATTGTTCCATCTATTTTCATTAGAGTGGGGTGCTGGTTAAATCTTTGCAGCTCGGCCCTGATATGGGCATCGGTGTGTGGCCATATGATGCGGTGCA
>ML815323.1:40072-51406 GCA_009831015.1 Picea engelmannii
TCCTTCCTTCTCCTATTGTGTCATTATTGTAAATCCTTCAATCCTATCCCAAGTTGTTCTTAAGGGGGGATGTTAGGATATTTAGACACTTAGGAGTTAGTTAAGATCTACTTGGTCTAATATGTCGTTAGGTAAAAGTGTGCATCTTTAGTATGCATTAGTATGGATTTGTAGTTAGGAAATCCGGCGGTCACGATATGTTCCCGACATAGAGTGATCCGACGATTCATACTCTCCTCGATCTTAACGGCCATTGATCTGTGGCTTAACACCCGATTGGTCCATGATCTCTATTTAAAGAGCATGGAGGGTCATTTGCGGATGATCGATTGTGAGAAACTCTCTTGTAAAACCTCTCTGTAATCTTTTTCTTTGCATTAATAAACTGCTCCAAGTAGTCGCGTTGGCTGGGGCCGTGGATGTTTCCCCGTAGGGGTTTTACCATGTGAAAACATCGGTGTGTTGATCTTTGGTCTAGTTATGTGAGTGGTTACTGAAGGTGTTCGTCCTCTGTTGGAATACCTGTGTTGTCGAACACCAACGATACCAACCAAGGAGCCCCTTCACAAGGGGATTCTTGTGCTTTTCCCTTCTTCAAAAACATTGGTGTCCCTTTGATGGCCACTTTGTACATTCCTGGGTTGAATGTGGGATTACCGGTTTGGTTGGGTACCATTCCAAATGTCCCAAATGCTCTTGATGCTTATTAGTTAAGAAATTTATGTCATGGGCACCCTGTTGATGTTTCTTCATCAGCAAAGTCTTCTCCTCCTCCTTCTCCCGCCTCTGGTGAAAGTATAGTTACTAGTAACCAGAAGTCTAAACGAAATAGAAAGAGGAAGAATAGGAAGAAGAAATCGCCAACCTCTGCGAGTCATGTTGGAGATAGATCGAAAACCTCTGCAAGTCACGTTGAAGACCAGCACCCAGCCTCTGCAAGTTATGTTGGGGGCACACACACACCCTCTGCAAGTCATGATGGGGGAAAAAGTCCAGTCACTACTAGTCATACTGGTAATAGGTCTGTAGCCTCTGCAAGTCATGTTATTGACCCATCACTAACCTCTACAAGTCATGTTGGAGATGTGCAACCAACCACTACTAGTCATGCTGTGTGCATTAATTCTATTGAGAAACCTAGATGGATAGGACGTAAGCCTAAGTTCCCTTATAAGCTTTGCAAGGGAGATCACCTTACTCATTGGTTCCCTGACATTCCAAAGGTACAAAGATTGTGGTCCCTGTATGCAAGCTCTTCTAATTCTGAGTCTTTTGAGGTTTCCTCGTAGCCTATTCAGCCATAGGTTGTGAAAGTGGTCATGCTGATGTAGTCATCAGCTAATCCCACTCCTCTCTTGAGGGGTGAGGTGCCTTTAGACCTTGTAGTCGCTCAGCCTATTCGACCATTGGTTGAGAAAGTGGTCATGTCGATGTAGTCATTGGCTTATCCCACTCCTCTTTTGGGGGGTGAGGTGCCTTTAGACCATGTAGTCTCATAGCCTATTCAGCCATTGGTTGTGAAAATGGTCATGCCAATGTAGTCATTGGTTGATCCCACTCCTCTTTTGGGGGGTGAGGTGACTTTAGGCCATGTAGTCTCGCAACCTATTCAGCTATTGGTTGTGAAATTGGTCATGCCGATGCAGTCATCGGCTGATCCCACTCCTCTTTTGGGGGGTGAGGTGCCTTAAATCATGTAGTCTCATAGCCTATTCAGCCATGGGGTGCAAAAGTGGTCATGCCAATGTAGTCATCGGCCAATCCCACTCCTATTTTGGGGGGAGAGGTTCCTTTAGACCATGTAGTTTCACAACCTATTCAACTTTTGGTTGTTAAAGTGGTCATGTCGATGTGGTCATCGGCTGATCCCACTCCTCTTTTGGGGGGTGAGGTGCCTTTAGACCATGTTTTTAGCATTTCTAGTTCAGTATTTTTAGAATAAGGAGGCATTCCACTCACTCTGAGCACACTCACTCCAAGCCCTAGGATGGTTTCCTTTGATTGGAATGACCTTGTTGAGCCTCATCTTCCTTCCTCTGCACCCTTTCAAATAAGGGTTGAAGTTAATTCAACAAACATTTATCGATGTATTGTGGATGAAGGAGCTTCCACAAGTATTTTATCCTTCTTGATTTGGAAAGTCTTGGGATATCCTAAGCTTGTGTCTTCTTCGCATGAGTTGTTGGATTTTGATAGACATCCTAGTGAATATTTGGGGGTTCTGCCTTAGTTACCTATATCTTTAGGTGGGAAGACTGTCCTTGTTGATGTGATAGTGGTGAAAGGCCTGTTAGATTTCAATATGCTTCTCGGGCATGATTATGTATATGCTATGAACGTTGTGGTATCTACGCTCTTCTAGGTGATGCACTTCCTTTATAATGGAAGCATTGTCACTATTGACCAACTAGCATCTGATAATCACCATCCTAATTCAGAATTATTTCAGACTACCCCTTTATATGTTCCTAGCATTCATGTAGACTCTACCCCACCATGGGTTAATTATGTGGCATCTTATCCTCAGTGTTCAATTTCTTATGAGTAGGAACCTGTGCAATCATGTTTTCCTTCTCGAGACTTGGAATCAGCAATTGATCCATTGGTGTATCCAATGGGGTCATGGGAGCCCTTGCTTCCCCCTCTTGTTCCAAGTGGGCTTGAGTATCTTTATGTGTCCGATCTCATTGTTAGTAGATCATCAAGCCCTCGTGATCATGATTCTTCACTGATAGACTCTACTAGTCCTAGCCAGAACCTCCATCGTCATATGGATTATGGTTAGTTTACTTAACCCATTGGGACTGTCGACCCTCGTTTGCATGATTTCTTATATTTTGAATTGACTTCAGATGAGCCTATCCTTAAAGCCATGACTATGATTTCTATCTCGCAGGAGGACTTACACCATGGTTTGTGTTTTCTTCCCTTTTGGGAGACTTCCCAAGTTGACTATTGAAGAGACTCTTGGTCTGAGCCTAGCAGTAGGATCTACCTAAACTAGTTTCATACATGACTCATAGCCCCCACAAGTCTTCTTTTAAGCCCTTTTCAAACCCTCTAAACATGAAAAGATTGTTGAGTGATCTTGTGGCCTTTCACGCTCGTTAAACTAAAATTTGAAGTCACGTCTATCTGGCGGTGGTTTACCCCTTTTTCGGTCTGGATGATCAACTGTACAAACAAAGGTATACTCTAGAGGATTTGGATCCCTAGAAGAGTATCCTCAGGTATAATTTTACCCCTTTTTTGGGCCAGAGGGACTAAATTTACAAAAAAGGAACCCCCACGGAGTCCATAGTTAAGCTCTTTTCAGACTCCCTAAAATTGAAAAGCTCGTCGAGTGACCTTATTCTTTCACACTCGTTAAAATGGTCCAAAAGGACATTCCTAACGGAGTCCATAGTTAAGCTTTTTTCATACTCCTTAAAAATGAAAAAATGGCCTAGTAATCTTGTCTTTATCACACTCGTTAAAATGGTTTTGAATAGACATCTTGTCGGAGCTAGTTTACCCCTTTTGCAAACCGACTAGAATACCTTCGAAAAATGTACCCCATTGGAGTCTCCTTTTACATTTTTCAAACTCTCTAAATATGAAAAACCACCAAGCTTACCTTCTCTGAGCTCGTTAAAATTGCATCGAAGGATGTTACCATTGTGTGTTTTATTAATCGTATTTGCATACCCAGGTCTTCAGCCTAATGTCGGTGCCATGTTGCTCTCAACTGAACCATCTGAAGTATGCCTTATACGCAATCCCTATAGCACTTTGCCTCGATGTCTTGACACCTTTGGCCCTTGGAGGATTTTTCTTGAGTGTCCTTTTCTTGCATATGTCCCTTTGCCCTAAGCATCCCCGTGTTCCGTGCTCTTGGAACTAGTATGTTTGCGACACTCGATCCTCCTTTGTAACATAGAATTCTTTTATTCTTTTTCTAAAATTATTGAAAAAGACAAAAAAATCAAATATACCCCAAAAAGAGGAAGGGAAAAGTATTTTCTTTGTATTGAAAACACAATAAATTGCCCTTGGATAAAGCACATCTTTCAGTTTGTTTGTCAAACCCTGAGATTTAATATGACCTTAGGAAGTTGTTCCCGCTACATTGAGTTGTGTCCTCCTCCGTGTGGTTATTCTTCCAAACATATGTAGAGTTTGCGTTGCCTCCTGCCTCGTAAACTTATGTTAATGCCATGTTGCCTAAGTCTCATCTTTTGTCGTGATATTATCCAAGGGAAGTTTTACCAAGCCTGAGTCAGCCCCTTTGTAGTTTGTCTCTTTCCCTCATGCCCGACCATCTCAAAAGTCCAATAAAGTCTTTGTTCGAAATCAATGAAGCCTTCAGTCTAATAATCAAGATTCTCTAGTCCATGACTGACGAGACGTCGAAGACCTCTGGGCAGTGAAGTCATACAATCATATTACACTCCTACCCGAGTTTTGAATATTTTGAAGTTGTTTCTTGAGCTCTGATGACCTCATCTCCAGCCATCAGGCCTTATAAACTTCTAGAATATGGATACTATACATGTATATCTTTTTGATTTTGAGATGTAGACCCGTTGTGTATTTCCTACGGCTACACTTTATATAGTTATATGACATGGATCTACAATGTATTTGATTGGTAGCCATGATTTTATTTCATCTCGAGCATGGGTATGAATGCCTTGGTGAGACAATAGTTATTTTGTAGATGGCACCTCCCGAATTCTGGTCCCTGGGCTCACTGGTTTGGTACGTTGATAAATATTGATAATGTATTTCATCCATCAAATTCTCTTCTAACCTCACACATTAGGGGGCATTTGTTATAACCCTAATTTGCACCATACATGCTTACCTGGTATTAGGCCATCTCATATTCCTTCTTTGCCAAGATAGTACTAAACAACTCTTCTTAAAAATACCCCTTTTAAAGCTACACGCACCCTGCTCCACTACAACCCGTGTGTACACTCTTGTTGACCCACTACAGCCCATGCGTACACTCTAGCTGACCCACTACAGCCTGCGTGTACCTACAAAAGCACAAAAAATGGAAAGTTGCCAATGGAACACGCAGTTTTGGGTAAGTTAACTAAACCTTTCGACCATGAATGGCCAGTCACTCGACCAAATACCTAGCTCCTTCTAGCCTATAAAAGAAGGGGTAGGGGTCCCATTTGGAGGAAGAAGAGGAATATAGAAAATCTGCCCAAATTTATCCCCCCTTTGCTCCAATTTCCTACAATTGTATTGTGAGGTTGAGTAGATGGTGCATTGTGAAGAGGAGCCCAGGACCAGGTTCGAGGAGCAGTGCCAACTACATATTGTAAAGTTTACTCTTGTGAATATTAATACAAAAAGGAATGCTTTTTTCGTCCCACCATATTATGTGTTCAAATTGTGTATTTATTTTATGATATTGTCAGAACTAACCTAGCAATTAGTATAAGAAATGCATGTTCGCAACTTTTTGTTTGCTCATATGTGAATGCAGGTCATCTTTGGGAGGAGGCTTGCAATAAAAGAGCGAGTGAAAGTAAAGGGATCAACATCAAATGAAGGACTTAAGGTAGAGTCGCAAAATCTCATTTACACCTTTGTGTTGCATGAATGTGGGGTTTTTTGTTGGGAGAATAGGAAAAAGTAGGGGCCTTTAAATGGTCATTTTCTGCATGCATTATTAGAGCCCTTAAATGCTATATCCGTAGGAGGGATTTCCCACCCACAACAAGAGGGACTCCAAATTGGGTAATTACATAGTTGAAAAGGAAGCGAGAGGCTGTATCAACTTTGTTATTGAATGTGGGCATGGATTTTACCCATTTTTTGAAGTATTCAAATGTGACTACGATATACTTGATCCCATTACTGGATGGGGGGTTGAAAGTCATGAAATAAATGCCCCACTTACAAAAGGGGACTGTCGTAATGATTGGATGGAGAGGTAAGGGTGGAAAACTAACTTTGTGTCTGTATAATTGACATTTCTCAGAGCACTTAGTAACATGAATGTAGTCAGAAAACAAGGTGGGCCAAAAGTAACCAACCCGAACCACTTTCTGTGATGTGGACATTCTGGAGAGGTGACCCTGCATGCACTGTGATTGTGGCTATCCTTTAGGACGTTTTATGCCTCATCAATGGTGATGTAGTGATGAAGAATAGTGTCTACCCCTCTGTAATATAAGACATCTCCAATGAGGAGGTAACGAGAGGCTTGGTGATGGATGTGGCGACGTTCATCATTAGAGAGATGAGGGAAAAAAAAATTGTATTGAGATAGACAAGAATGTCACCATACCATGGGTCGTCAAATGAAATTAAGAATAAATGTTCATCTAGGAAGTTTTCATTGACAAGGGGGTCAAATGAGTTTGATGGGAAGTTGTCAATTATTTCTGCGAGCATGGGGGAATTTTTTCTCTTGGGAGTTGTGAAACCGAGATCATATTCTTCGAGGATGATTATCCATCAAGAAAATTTTACATTGATCTAGAATCAAATGAGTAGGTATTGCATAGGATTGGAATCTTCCATGACCTTGGTAGTTGGAAGTAAGATATAGTGAAGCAGTTTCTGAACTGCAAGGACAACTTCTAGGGATAGATTCTCTTCATGATTGTACTTGAGAGATAGCCCTAAGGTATTTTTCTTATATAGTAGATGAAATGCTTGCGTTGGTCATCACCTACCTAGACTAGTACTCCTGCGATTGAAACCTATAAGGTGAACACATACAGTATATAATCCCTATCGTAGTCTGGGGGACTGATTAGGGGTGCTTTATTGAGTGCTTCTTTAATAGATTCAAAGGCATCTTGGGAATGTTTGTCCCACTGAAAGGGAATGTCATGCCATAGTAATCATAAGAAGTTGTGGGCACGGATAACATAGTTGGGAACAAAGTATCATAGGAAATTATCTTTACTTTGGAGGCTTTGTAGTTGGAATAAGTTCTTGGGGGGAGGAATCTCATTAATGGCCTAGAATTTGAGGTGGTCCATAGTGATTCCTCGTTAGGAAATGATGAAGCCAAATATGCATCTGTCAATGATGAAGAAGACAAATTTAAGGTTTAGTCAAATATTCTATCTATGCCAACATTGAAAGACAAGATGCAAATCCTATATGTGTTGGGAGTTCTTCTTGGAGTGAGCGATGAGGTCATCCAAGTAAGAAAGGATAATATGGGAAAGATCATGAAATGCATATGTCATGGCTTGTTGGAAGGTAGCACCCATGGATTTTAGTCCAAATGGAATAATCTAGTATGAGAAGGTACCCCATAGTGTTGTGAATTCTATTTTGTATTGGTCAGCATGGAAAATATGAATTTGGTTATAGTCAAAAAACCTATCCAAGAGTGAAAGGACTTTGTGACTGACACAATCATTGGTAACTTTATCAATGAAGGGGGATGGAAAGTTTTCTTTCAAACAATATTGATTGAGATCATGAAAATTGGTGTAGACCATAATGGTTCCTTGTTGTTTGTTGACGGGGACGAGTTTTGAGACCCAAGATGTGTATGCAATAGGGTAGATGAAGCCAACGACACACAACTTATCGATTTCAATTTCAATAGCCATGGAATTAGAAGGGTGAAGGGGATATTGATTTTGATGAGCAAGGGTGACATCGGTCCATGTGTCAATACAATGTTAAAAAATGACAGGGTCTAATCCAAGCATTTATGTGTAAGACCATGCGAAAATATCCCAAAATTCCTGAAAGAGAGCTTTGTAAACTATGCTTTCTTTGGGAGAGCATGCATCGCCAAGAGTGATTTATTAGATGATGTTGGGTTTGATAGAGATGTTAATCTTAATTGTAGGGGAGATTTTTTCCATGTTCCCCTTTTCAAAGGAATCAGGTGCAGGGATTGGATTTTTGAACCAATCAGCATGACCTGGGGTAATACAATATTTGGTTTCAATCACACAGACATGAGCATATGGGTGTCGTTGAAATGTTATGTGAGATAAGAAGAAGGATGAACGGTGAAATGAATGCTAGGGACAATCTGGTGTTTTCATGGCCTCTAAAATGTCTTCATTTGATTGAAAAATGGAGTGTAATGGGTTGATAAAGGTTTGGGTAGAATATATAGATGAGGTGATGGATCTAGTGATATTTGGGTTAGTAATGAGGGGGTCATCTATGGAAAGTATATGATATGAGGGTGTGTGATCACTAGTTCTGACCAAGGTGGGTAGAATTAAGAGAGAAGGTGATGAGGTTTCACAAGATGACATGAACCAAATATCCATAAACTTTTGTGCGGTATGGAAGTTTGGAGGAGGAAGAATATCATGAATGGGAATTTTAGGTGAATTTGATGGATTCAGGGGAACATATTCAGATGGTGGTGGTATGGGGATATCCAGTGGGGTCAAAGGTAAGGGTTCTAGCCTTACTATGGGTATGGTATGTTCTCCATGTGGAGATATTGTCAAGGTTGGTTCAATGGAAGGTGATGTTGGTGTGTGGACATGCGGCAATGTGGTTGTATGTCAAGTTCAGGAAGAGATAATGAGAGGAAACCTGTATGTGAAATGGTCTTGTTTTTCACATAATGCACAAGGCAATCACATTCATTCGTTTACTAACATGGAAATATAATAAATGTTAGTAACATTTGTGATGGTGGGGAGTTCCTTTGTGGGCGCAGGTAATGTATTTTGATGCATTGTCGCTAGTGTTTATCAAAATTTATGGAGAGTTGGGAATTTGTGAGTGTAATTGTCGTATTGTGAGTATATGGCACATACATGTTTGGTTCAGAGACCATTCTATTTGGAAGAATAAGGTTTTGTGGTTGTAGGTGTGGTGGCCATAGTAGGTAGTAATGGTGTTGTTTTGGGAAGTGGAATAAGATTCAGTAACTCTGGAAAAGTGGGGAATAGATTTGTTGGGTGGTCAACCACAGTCAAATATGGTCAACCATTGCCAAACATGGTTAACCATATAAAACCATGGTCAAACATGACCAACCTATAGACAACCATGGTCAACCAATTTCAACTATAGTCAAACATAGTCAACCACATGCAAATGTTTTAATACATAGTTAACCATATTCAACCATAGTCAAGCATTGTTAACCATAGTGAAACATGATCAACCAAGGTCAAATAAGGTCAACCAAAGTTAACCATCATTAAATATGACCACCCTTGGTTGAACATGTTGAACCATAGTCAAATATGGTCAATCATTCTCAACCATAGTCAACCATGGTCATCCATTTCCAATCATAATCAATCATAGCCATGTTGGGTAGGTGTTATACTCTTTGCATGTGTGTGGGTGAGTGTGTCAGATTTGATGAATGCATCTATCGATCTCATTACCTATTGCTCTTTGTGGGCATGTGCATCGAGAGCTACTCAAGGGGGGTCTAAAGGGGGGATATGATTCACCCCCTTGGTTCCATGAAGGATTTAGGGTATCACGCTAAATTTGTTTTTTGGTGGTTTTCGCTATTTTAGCATTTTTTTTCTATTTGTAGTGATTTTCTAAATTAATCCTGGATTAAGGGATTAAGGTTTTGGTAGCCGCAGAATACCTAAAATATTGTGTATATTGTATTTTGAATGGTGAAATTAATAAAATGAAGAGTTTAGAGGTGTGACACCAAAGAAGGATAATTTTCTCCCAATTAAGGGTTCCTAGAATAAATCTTTGTGTATTATCTGTATGGGCCATTTATTAATTTTATTTTTCTTAAGAATCCATATGAATTTATTTACTTCATAGGTTTAAAACTTAAATGTGGTATTAGAGCATGTTTTTGGCTTTAGGGGGACACCTTTCTTGTTGAAGGTTTTTCTTGGTCTTAATAAATCCAGTTTATCTTTGATATGTGATAGACCTAGGTTCAGTGGGATATTTGCAATGGTGATTCATATGTTGAAAGATAATGTCGAGCAATTATAAAATTGATATTGAGAAGTTCAACGGTAAAAAATTTGAGCTATGGAAGCTCAATATGGAGGACCTTCTTGTATACAAAGAGCAATGGATCACTCTGGATCTTGGTACATAACCTACAGGTACACAACCTACAGGTACACAAACTACTAGTACTCAATCTACTGGTATGTCAAAAGAAGTATGGGAGAAGATAGATAGAAGAGCAAGGAGTATGATTCGACTATGCCTATAAGATTCAGTGTTATTGAATGTGTCAGGAGAATCTACATCCAAGGAACTATAGGAAAAATTGGGAAATTTGTATCAGTCAAATTCCCTAGTAAAAAAATAGTTTTTTCAGAAAATTTTCTATCATGTTACGATGGAATATGGAAATTCTGTGACATAGCATCTAAATTCCTTAAATACTCCGGTAAGTCAACTTGTCTTTGTTAATATTACGCTTGCAGAAGAAGATAAGTGTACTAATTTTTTATGTTCTTTTCCAGCCTCCTAGGATAATCTGCTTCTAGAAATAGGTTGTGCCACACAATCTTATTTGAAGTATGAGGATGTAGTTTCATCCTACTTATCAGAAGAGATGAGGTGGAAAATAATGGATAGACATAACATAGATTCTTTATCTGTAAGATGTCGTCCCCAAGGTAGGAATAAAATTAAGTCTTCGGGGGGGTATGAATCTAAAGGTATATCTAAATCCTCAAGAAAATATTTGAAGAAATATTGGAAGTGTGGTAAAGCTGAGAATTATAAGAAATATTGGAGTTCTAAGAATGTTAATAAAGAAAATGGATCTGATGATGCCTCTTCCATAGAGGTGAAAACCTCCATAGAATAAGGAGGTGATGTTTACGTGGAATATACAGGTACACATACAGATTGTGATATATGGTTGATTGACTCGGGTGAATCATTTCATATGATTCCTCATAGGGAGCAGTTTAGTGAATATGAAAAGTATTATAGTGGCGAGGTCTTCCTAAGAGATGACTCGAAAACCGAAATCATGGGATCTGGAAGGGTTAAGTTGTTGATAAAACATGGAAGGATTAGAACTTTCCCCTAACTTCTTGTTGACGGGCGAAATTGATCGTCCGTCAACTGGGAGAGTGGAATCGGTACAGGGTTGTCTAAATAACCCAAGCCGTTTGGAATGGACCACCCTAACAAGTTTAACGGCTCTGTTGGCCGCTCTAAGGTATCCTAAGAAAACCAAAGAGAAATAATGATCTGAGCTAAGTAATCTAACTAAACTAAATAAAGAAAACTAACTATAACTAATACAAGAAATTAACTTGAATAAAGGAAACTAGAAACTAATAAAACAAAGAAAGAAACTAACTTCACTAATCTAACTATGAACTACTAACTATTATATATACAAGATACTAACTATGATTATAATAA
>ML815323.1:99976-131468 GCA_009831015.1 Picea engelmannii
TGCATATGCGCCCATTGTATGAAGGTATGGCGCGCATGCGCTTGTTTTCCATGGGCGCGATGCGCTTTTGAATTTTTTAGCCAATTTTGTATAGTTTTGGCCCTTTTGTTGTGCTGTGGAGTTAATCCTTGTGCCATGAATGAGTGTTTTTCTGTGTTGATGATGTGGAGTTCTTGTCGCCCTGTGCGGACGAAATTTCAGTGATAACACTCCCCATTGATGGCACTCGACAGTTTAGCCGGAAGCATATCATCGGGGATGTCCAGCAGAGTTTCTTCCTGGCTGGGGAAAGACTTGTATTGAAGGGAAGAGGGGTTCAACTCAGTTCACTACCACCCCCGTGGCCGGAGGTCGCCAAATTCATCAAGCACTACCTGACCTACGAAGGCCGCTATCAGGTAGTCTATCAGCACAAATTCCTTTTGCTTTCTCATTTAAGACATAACAGACAGATCAACATTCCATATTATTTGCTGGGTTGTTTAAAGAACATGGCACATTACTCTCAAAAGGCAAAAGATCCAACCCAGTCACTTACCCACTACCATCTGGTTCAATTACTCATCAACAGGGGTTTTGAACAGCAGAACCGTCCATTAAATAATCCACCCATAAACCCTACACCAGCTGATCCAGATTATTTTCAGCATGAAATGAGAGCGGAGATATAATAAAGAAATTCACAGAGATATCGCGTATATCTAGAAATATAACAAAAATATATCAGAGATGCAACCATAAACATAGAGATACAGTAATACACGATTTCTATTAATGAAATAGATGTACAGAGACTGTAAAAATACAGAGTGAAAGACTCGCTAGAATGGTGGCAGCTTATCTCTGAGAAGAGGTGTGACGGCTACTCGCATTCGCAAGAAGATGGTTACAATGAGGCTCTGGAGGCCTTTTTACAATAATCGGGAATGCAAAAAGTCCTAGACATCCAAAAACCTAACCCTAGGAGATGAAGCACCAAAAGTCATGTGGGCCCCGTTTGGGTAAGTTGGTGCATCAACTTCCCGTGGTCGTAACTTTTGCATACGATCTCCGTTTTAGGCGTGTGATAGCTCGTTGGAAAGGTATCATCGAGGAGATTCATTTTGGGGGCTAAATAATGCCTTTGGATATCATTGAGAACCTCGATCTCGAAAAAAACCTCATTTAGGCCCTCAAAATGGCCCCGGAAGTAAAAACCTGCTAAAAATAGTAAATTTCCAAAATGGCCAGAAAACTGTTTTGAGGCATTTGGAAAAGGTGGGTGGCCCCCGATATCCACCTGGATCACCAGCTGCTGAAGTCCCCGAAATTCCTAAGGAGCAACAATAGCAAAACCCCCCAGTTTCCCCCGAAATACCCCATAGTCCACCCACACGCCCAACCAGCCTAGTCAATCCCCCTACCATACCTGAATCATCACATACCGCACCAGAGTCTTCCACTTCCACCCTTCACATTATAATTGATGACTCTGAACCAGAAAATTCTCCCTGCCCTATCATTCAGGAAAGACCTTCCCGAAAACGAAAGCAAACCTCCCTCTTTCCACCCTTATTGCACAAAAAGTGAACGAGATCCTCAATGAGGCCACCCTGGATGACCACTACCCTAGATCCCCCACCAATTCGACTCATACCCCGTAAACCTTTGACCTCCCCAACCCCGATATCTTTGCCTATTCCAACCATGGGCGCTGCAACACAAGAACCAGACGCCCCAAAAACTGTAAAACCATCTGTCTCACACAGGGTAGCTGAAACACAAGAACCAGTTACCCACTCAGTGGCTGAAACACAAGAACCAGCCATGGCTGAAACACAGGAAACAACCACGGCTGAAACACAAGAACCAGCCACTGACATTGAAATGGAGTTACAGGAATCAGACGCCCAGACATTATTTGTTTTCAATAAAGAAGCTGAAACACAATCAGCTACCCATGTAGTGGCTGAAACACAAGAACCAGCCATTGACATTGAAGTTGAATTACAGGAGTCGGAGACCCCGGATGCTGCAGTGGATGAAACACAAGAACCAGCCACTGATTTTGAAATTGAGGAAATCGAGACCCAGGATGCCGCAACACCACCCTCATCAAGCAAAATAGCTGAAAATTCAGTGGCTGCAACACAAGAACTAGTCACTAATGTTGAAATTGAATTTTGGGAATCACAGGATGCTGCAACACCACCTTCATCAAGCAACATGGCTGAAAAACCAGCCACCCATTCAGTGGCTGAAACACAAGAACCACCCACTGATATGGAAATTGACATACACGAATTGAAGGTTGAAGGTGCTGAAACTCTAATGTTTCTTCACCAAGAAGTTGAAACACAAGCAGCAGCTACCATTCCTGCTACTCCTTCCCAACCACCAGAAGAAACAATGACATATGTCTTGCAGGAGAACAAATTTCTAAAATCAGAACTGGAAGCATATAAGATGGAATTGGCCGGAGCCAAGGAAGCATACGAAAAGGAGCTCAATTTATACGCTGCAAGCCGTCTAGCAGCCCTGGCAGAACAAACTACATAAAGCATATGCAAGGAATACATGTGATGCCAATGCAGAGATATTTATTATCGGGCAGGGTATAAGATCGTTCAAGTTCCAGTACCAAGAGCAGCCCCCACTCCTTCTCCTTTTGAATCCAAGACTGAACCTGCTGTAACACAAGAACCAGTAGGTTCCACTAAGCTCAAAACTAAACCTGCAGCAACACAAGAACCAGCAGGCCCTAGCAAAATTAAGACTGAACCTGCTGTAACACAAGAACCAGCAGGCCCTTCCAGAATCAAGAAAGAAATCCCTACTGTCAACAAGGCTATGCAAACAGTGACCATAGAGGAAGTCACACCTCCCAGTCAAGCCAATCTCTCCACTTCCAGGGAATAGTCCACTCAAACCCTGCCTAGTCCCACTACTTCAGGTGCTGAAACACAAACTCGGTCGTGGGATGAGCATGCAGAGATACAAAAGTGGAAGAAGGAGTATGTTGAGACACAAGCCCAACATCTGCAAGTACACAGGAAAACATGGAGGAATCACACTTTCTCGAATTGGGAAGCATTGGACCTGACACGCCAGGAAGTTCGAGAAGTCAAGAAGAAGAACAGAGATTTAAAAGCTAGAATGGTCAAGATCTTTGATTTAATGCAGACACTAATGGCCACAAGGAAACCTTCTTGTAATTATTCTTTATTTCTCATAGAGAGACTCACATGGTTCCAAATCAAAGCAATTATAGAAGGAAAATCCCATGAAGTAATACAACCAACAGATTTTGTCAAAACCTTTCTAGCAGCCTCCATCCGGGATCAGCACCTCTTATGTGAAGCATACTTCCATAATGAGGCTATTCCAGAAAACAAGCTGCTCAATATAAATCCTCTTGTTGGAGATGTTCAACTCCGAGCTTTTACTTCTTTTCTTTACAATCAAATTTTGTGGCAGAGTGAATTTTCGGCTGCCAAGCACAATGAGGACAATAAACTCCTCTGGATTAGGCCAGAACCAGAGAGGGAAGCCAGATTCATTTCAGAATATTATGAGGTCTTGAAAAAACCAGGGGTGACTGAGCATGTTCAACAGCTACAGTCAGTAGTTCTCCAAGAATGTCAGCAAAGCATCAGTGCTATAGAGATTCCTACCCTCCAGGCCAACAACTTGTTTTGGCAGCAATCCACAGAAAAGAGGCAACAACACAACCCTTTTGGTCCGGCCAACTTAGAAGCAGCAATTTCAAGGGTACCCAGCTACATCCAGTGTGTTAGACATTGTGCTGAAAACTGGACAGGGTACAAATTTTACTTTCCCCTTCTCTGGCTGCCAATAGGAACATATCAAGTCAGTTATAAATTGTCTCAGAAGGCCGAGACAGCAGCATGGAAAAGACTGCAACAGGTCCAGGGGTTCAAAACGCCAACAGACAGTACCACCCGGAGCTACTGCTTGAGTAATTTACATGATGAGAGCCGGTATCAAGACTCTGATTCAGAGTGAGTTGCCTGAGGACATGCAACACCTTGAGCTGGGGGGGATGTTAGGACCTCACAATGCACCTTTTTGCCCATAATTTTTGCCATTATTATACCCTTCATCACTTGTATTTAGACTCATAATATCACTTCATCTAATCATTCCAAGGTATACAACGTCCTTTCTCATTACTATATGCTTAATCTTTTTTGCATAATATTTTTACATTACTTTTGTACTTAACCATCAATTAGACTACATACTAGCATTCAAAGCCTGTTGCTGAAACACAGCCCAGGACGCAGATGCTGAAACATGGAGCCGTTACACAGTCTGAAGTCCCTGCTGCTGAAACACAACCTAGGACGCAGATGTTGAAACACAGAGCTATTACACAGACCAAATCCCTATGGCTGAAACACAGTCCGAGGTTGCTGAAACACAGTCCGAGGCCCCTGGTGCTGCAACATAGAACTGTCATACAATCCGGAGTCGCGAGGTCGAGACATAGAGCTGCTACAAAGACTAGAGTTACAGATGCTGAAACACAAAGGAGACTGCCAGAACCAACGATGCTGAAACACAAGCCGTTACAGTTAGCGGTCAAGGTCGACACAGTCAAGAGCGCAACTCATGTGACTGAAACAACCCGTGAATTGTGATGCTGAAACAGCATCAGCAGCAATGAGATGGAGCTGTTACAGCAGCCGTAACAACAATACCTCATTCATCTCCTGTATTAGCATTCAGTTGCGTGAGAATAGGACATCCTATGTTGATTTAGAAAGAAGATCCGATTAAATTATACATTGTAGTTTTTAGATATTTCATCGAGGAGGTTCCATATTTAAAAGAGAAGGGAATTCTTCATTCGGGCATCCAAGTTTTGATGTATTGAAGCAACTCCAGAGAAGCGGGACGTATTCTGTACTTCCAATTTGTAATGTGATATTTCGACAGATGAATATAAGACTGCTTTAAATATCCTTCCTTGGCTTCTCGTTCAGGGGAATCTTGTGAGAAGGGAGGGCCCACCTTCTTCACAAGATTCACCCATTAGTTAGAAGTGTGTTAGTATAATTTCTGTTTACGCTTTGTTTAACTGTCATTTGCTGAAACACTATATTTAATGGATTCCACTTTGCTGAAACACTACTGACTCTGTCTTAGTTAATTAATGGAATTTGTCATTCTTTTTATCAGCAATCTCGTGTGATGTTTGGTTAGCATAGATTTGGTTAAAGGGTTCTTGCTCAGACAGGAAGGAATCACAACACCGTGTCTTCTGTAGATTTCATTTCCTGTTGTAAGTGTGCTAGCCAGAGATTTGGTTAAGGGGTTCCTTCTCAGACAGGAAGGAATCACAACACCTTGTCTTCTGTAGATTTTATTTCCTGCTGCAAGTGTGCTAGCCAGGGATTTGGTTAAAGGATTTCTGCTCAGACAGGAAGGAATCACAACACCTTGTCTTCTGTAGGTTTCATTTACTGCAAGAATGCTAGCCAGGGATTTGGTTTAAGGGTTCCTGCTCAGAAAGGAAGGAATCACAACACCTTGTCTTCTATAGATTCCATTTACCTGTGCAAGCGTGTTAGTCAGAAACTGGGTGAGGGATTCCTACTCAGAAAGGAAGGGATCAGACTGCCCTGTTCTCTGTAGACCTCAACCTCACAAGTGTGCTAAAAACATAAATAAGGCTCAAGGCTCCTGCTTAGAAAGAAAGGAACTAGGTGGCTTTGTTCTCTGTTAGATAGAGTTAATTGTTTTCTGCATTACTGTTTTCATGAAAGAGTGTTAGTACTGAGTCTCTGTTTGAGAGTAAGGGTCTTGTTCTCTGATTGCAGAATAGTTGTTCTTTCCCATTGCAGTATTATTTTAATGTAATCCAGGATTATTAATTAAACTTTAAAGAATTGCAATAGGGGAATTACTTTCCTGTGATTTAATTCAGAGCTTCAGTTCATTCAAGCAAGAATAAATAGTATGAATTTCCTTACTACAACACTAAGTGCTTTTGGAATTGAGCATATATAGTGTGTGGCTATCTTTGAAACAAAATACTTCCCTGGGTTGATAATTTATGTATCACTTGATTTTTTGAATCAATTAAGCAATTATAGTGACCAACAGTACAATAGCCTGATCGTATAAACTTCTCTGCTGGGACTTGGGACCAAAAACCTTGACAAGGTTCGCACAGGAGAATTCAATCTCTCTATGCCCTCCAGGTCGTACAGGGAAACCACAAACTCTCAACCTGGTTGCAGATCATTTAAAGTTTATATCCAGGCTGACTTATTACATGAAAATTTCAAATCTGTTCTCTAAACTCGTCCAACCCTCCAAACAACAATAAAAGTATAGATGGGAAACCCTAGAGATGCCAGAAACTTTCAAAGGTCGTATCAGTATTCAGATCTTAATTTCTTCCTCTTTATGCACCAAATATAGCTCTGAAAATGTCAAACCATAATAAAAAATGACCAAAGTTACCTCAATATGATTTATGAATCTAAGGAAACCATCATACTAGCGAGCATGAGCGTGGCAAGTGAGGAATAGTTTAATTTCTGGTAAGGAGGCCGGCGTTTATCGCTATAATATCGCCTATAACACAGCTCAACAATTATATCAATTGGTCGACCAATGAACAATGGTAAGTGCATGCGCAATCAATGTTATACCAAAGTTTTTAATCTACCAACAGTCGAATTGAAATCAATACCAAACTCAACTATGCGCCAATGTAACCATCGATATCCATAGCTCAACCAATGTGTCGATATATGTAACCAACATACCAATAGTTACAAAAATATCCATAGGCATTATATTAAAAAGATATGCATGAATATCCATATATCTTATGAAACCAAAGGTTGAGTAGGCCAAATAAGAAGCCAATCCAAATACTAATGCATTGCAAATTCAATGAAATCCAATCACACAATTGATATAAGAATGTCCAATGAGTATACCAATGTGTGCAAGTGTTATACCATAATGTTCAAACATCCGACATGAAGTTCAAAACCCAAAATCATGTTCTCGCCAATCAAACGTTTAACCAAGGTGTCAAACTGATATTGCATAAATTGATACACTAAGAGCTATAACAAAGATCAATAATAAGGATCATAAAAGATAAATCTTGACCCCCATGCAATTCAATGAATCAATGTTCAGGCAAGTCATGAAATGCGAATCCAAAGGCTAAATGTCTTCAATAAAACTAAGTTATATAATCCATCGAAGTATGAAAACCGATCAAAGGATATTGCCGATCATGTAAAAATCAACAAAAAGATAAGCGCAATATGCATAATGACACAAAAGATATTGGCAGTTCAAATAATGATCGAAGTGTGACCTCGAAAGGAGAAATATTCATGCTTACACTTGTGAAGACTTAGCGAAGAAAAATGTGCAAAAGTCTCAAGAAATGAAAGTTTTGTCTATGCGACGAAAAACTTGATGTTCGCAAGACATAGGTGTAGGCAGCTTACAAGAAAATGGAAAAATGTTAATTGGCTGCCAACACTTCTTCACATTCCATATCTAGCCAGGAGCCTAATATCTGTAAGTAAGTTGGATGATGTAGGTTTGGATAGCTTATTGCGAAGGGAACTTGCAATATGGTACGGGGAGAAATGGTGTCAATGAGGGGAGTTTGACGTGGAACTATGTACAAGATATTGGTAAGAACTTACACTGATGGGTGTAACAATTCTATTGTCCATGAGCAGAGAAATAAACAAGATAGGATCCATACTATCCATGGAAAGAAGACCATGTTTTAGGATCAAATATTGGGACATATTGGAGAAAAGGGCCTTCAAACACTACATAGTAAAGGTATGCTTGAAAGTATGTCTAATTTCACCATGGATTTTGATTTCTGCAAACATTGCATATATGGTCAACATAATCGAGTAAGATTTCAATCTAGTGCTACAAGAGCAAAGGGGATATCAGAGTTGATACAAAGTGATGTGCTCGGACCTGTGCCTATTCCATCACTAGGTAAATATGTATATTATGTTTCATTCATAGATTATTTCTCAAGGAACACATGGATTTATCTTCTTAGGAAGAAATATGAGGTATTTGATAAATTTAAAGAGTTTAAGGCTCAGGTAGAAAATTGGACAGAGAAGAAAATAAAGTTGTTGAGGAGAGATAATGGTGGAAAATTATGTCGGAATGAATTTGAAGAGTTATGTAAGAAGTATGGTATATCAATTCATAATACTAATCCATACACACATCAATATAACAAGGTTGCGAAAGAGATGAACATGACATTGAAATATATCAAGGAGAACGCTCCATGGTTCCAGGTTAGGACATGAATTATGGCCAGAGTAGTGGGTACTGCATGTTACCTAGAAAATAGACCACTCTCATTAGCATTGGTGGAAAAAAATATGCATGAGGTATGGACTATTAAGAAACCCTCTCTTGAACATCTTTGAGTGTTTAGTTGTGATGGTATGAAGTAAGATGGATAATAAATATGAAAAGTGTACCTTTATTGGTTATAAAGATTGTATGAAAGATATAATCTTTGGAACCCGAAAAATAAGAATATTATTTACAGTCAAGATGTTGTTTTCTTGAGAGGTTAAATATGTTTCCAAATAGGAATCCCTACCAAGTCAAGAATAACCTGAAAATATAGAGTTTGAGTTGGATGATTAAAAATATGACTTAACGAAGGAATATGAACAAGAATAAAATGAACCTCATGCTCCAATATTGAGGAGATCAATGAGGGAAAGAAGGAAACCAGAAAGGTATAGTCCACTTGAATTTTTTGATAATTTTGCTTTATCTATTATTGATGATATTCCTAGAACTCTCAAGGAAGCAATGAATTCAGAGGATAGTAAACTATGGAAGAATTCCATGGTTGAAGAGATGGATTCCTTAGATAAGAATGAGACATGGGATCTAGTTGAGTTGCTAATTGGAAGAAAGGCCATTGGAAGAAAATTGGTGTTTATGAAGAAGTTGAATGCAAAAGGTAAAGTGGAGAAATAAAAAGCTTGATTAGTAGAAAAAGGTTATTCACAGGTAGAGGGAATTGACTTTGGTGTATTTGTTTTTATCTTGTTGTCAAGTTAAATTATATTATATTTCTTTTATTTTTTGTTGCTTTTGATTTTGAAGTAGAACAAATGAATGTGAAGACAACATTAATACATGGGGATTTCGAAGAAGAAATATACATGAAGAACCCAAAAGGATTTGCAGTGAAGGGGAATAAAGAGTTTGTTTGTAAGTTAAAGAAGTCACTATATGGTCTAAAGAAATCACCTAGGATGTGGTACCAAAATTTTAACACATACATCCTTAGACTGGGATTGGTAAGAAGAACGGATAATCACTATGTATATTCCAAGCATGCTAGTAATCACTTCATTTATGTATTGTTGTATGTCGATTACATGTTGTGGGTAGGAAATAATATGGATGCTATTGAGGAGGTGGAATCATAACTATCCTCCAAATTTTACATGAAGGATCTGAATGCTACTAACGTCATTATAGGAATGGAGATTAAAAGAGAGCACGCAAATGGGAAACTCTAGTTGAATTGGAGAAAATATGTTGAGATGATATTACATAGGTTTATTATGTAGGAAAGTAAATCAATGAAGGTTCCTATTCCTGTAGTTGTAAATTTATTTGCAAATCAACTTCCCAAGACATAGTAAAAAGAAGAGGATATGTCCCATGTTCCATATGCTAGTGCGGTTGGCCACATTATGTATGTAATGGTCTGTACTAGACCAGAAATTGCACATGCAGTCGGAGTTTTATGAGGTATATGTCAAAACCAAGGAAGGAGCATTGGACAATAATAAAGAGGCATTTCAAGTATTTGTGTGGCATTTCCAATTATGGATTGTGCTACTAAGGAAGACTAGGATTGGGAAAGTGTTGGACATACTGGGATTTTTGATGTAGACTAGGATGGAGATCTAGATCATAGAAGATATATAGGTGGGTATGTGTTTAACCTATTTAGAGGTGCGTTCAGTTGGATGAGAAAAATACAAGATGCAGTGGTACTCTCAACTACAGAAGATGAATACATGGAAACCACACATGCAAGGAAGGAAGCGATATGGTTACAAATAATTTGTTTAGGTATTGGGTTGGTACAAAAAGGAGTAATATTAGATTGTGATATCCAGAGTGCAATATTCCTAGCAAAGAACCCAACATATCATTCAAATACAAAACATATTGATGTCTAGTATCACTTTGTGAGAGACATGGTTGAGGCTACAATAGTTACTGGAAATAGTTTGATTGGCACCAGTGCAAGGATCAAGTACACCCCAAGAAGGCATAAAAAAGGAAGCACAGACTATCATATCAACACAACTAATAGCAGAGAAGAGAGTGATCAAGATCCTAATAGAGATAGTCAGGTTACCCAATCCTAAGGTACAAGAGAAGCTATAAGGACTAAGTCACATGGACCTAGCGTCTCACAGATGCCAATGGAATTATTATAGGGTTTTCACACAAGTTTCATGCAGGAACTACATCTTCGAGTAGATACCGCAACCAGTGAATTAGATAATGTAGAAGTTGAGAAGGTGTAACTCTAGAACAAATATACCACTACACTATAGGAAAAGTGCGTGGTAGAACAATGAGTGGAACTCATAGAAAAGGAGAAGAGTCAAGCAGAGAGACAGGAAGAGAAATATAGGATAGAAAAGAGTGAAGGAGTAGAAGGAAAGGCTGAGAAACACTTAAATGACAAAGTTGAGACTGAAGAAAAGGCCTCTAAAGCCTTGAAGGAGAAGGAGGAAGCTGAAGAAATGGTGTAGAAAGTCCATGAATAAATCCAAAAATTATATAAGGAGGTCCCATAAGTACCGATGGTGGTAAAGGCCATAGTAGAGGAACATGTAGTAAATATTAGTGAGGTTATCAAATGACTTTGCACTAATATCAGGGAGTTGGAAGTATGCACAACACTAGGGACGCCACCAGAAGAGAGAGCACAAATGGAACAGACTATACAGGTATCAGTGGAAAAGATAAAAAACTTGGAATAGGAATGCATACAGATGTGTTGATCCAGGTGGATATTGGTGGCCACCCACCTATTCCAACTTGGTGGAAAATAATTATTATTTTTCATTTCCATAATACTATTTTTCATTCATTTAAACATAGTTTTTAAACTAGACCATCTTATCCTTCCAACTCAAGATACACGTACGGGGAGAAATGGTGTTGATGAGGGGAGTTTGATGTGGAACTATGTACAAGTTATTGGGAAGAACTTATACTGATGGGTGTAACAGTTCTATTGTCCATGAGCAGAGAAATAAATAAGATAGTATCCATACTATCCATGGAAAGAAGACCATGTTTTAGGATCAAATATTGGGACATATTGGAGAAAAGGGCCTTCAGACACTACATAGTAAAGGTATGCTTGAAAGTATGTCTAATTTCACCATGGATTTTAATTTCTGTGAACATTTCATATATGGTAAACATAATCGAGTAAGATTTCAATCTAGTGCTACAACATCAAAGGGGATATTAGAGTTGATACAAAGTGATGTGTTCGGACCTGTGCCTATTCCATCACTAGGTAAATATGTGTATTATGTTTCATTCATAGATTATTTCTCAAGGAACACATGGATTTATTTTCTTAGGAAGAAATATGAGGTATTTGATAAATTTAAAGAGATTAAGGCTCAGGTAGAAAATTGGACAGAGAAGAAAATAAAGTTGTTGAGGAGAGATAATGGTGGAAAATTTTGTGAGAATGAATTTGAAGAGTTATGTAAGAAGTATGGTATTTCAATTCATAATACTAATCCATACACACATGAATATAACGGGGTTGCAAAAGAGATGAACATGACATTGAAAAAAATCAAGGAGAACACTCAATGGTGTCAGGTTAGGACATGAATTATGGGCAGAGCAGTGGGTACTACAAGTTACCTAGAAAATAGACCATTCTCATCAGTATTGGTGGAAAAAAATATGCATGAGGTATGGACTGTTAAGAAACCCTGTCTTGAACATATCTAAGTGTTTGGTTGTGATGGTATGAAGTAAGATGGATAATAAATATGAAAAGTGTACCTTTATTGGTTATAAAGATGGTATGAAAGTTCATAATCTTTGGAACCTGGAAAATAAGAATATTGTTTACAGTCAAGATGTTGTTTTTTTGAGAGGTTAAATATGTTCCCAAATAGGAATCCCTACCAAGTCAAGAATAACCTGAAAATATAGAGTTTGAGTTGGATGATTCAAAATATGACTCAATGAAGGAATATGAATAAGAATAAAAAGAACCTCATGCTCTAATATTGAGGAGATCAATGAGGGAAAGAAGGAAACCAGAAAGGTATAGTCCACTTGAATTTTGTGATAATTTTTCTTTATCTATTACTGATGATGATCCCATAACTCTCAGGGAAGCAATGAATTCAGAGGATAGTAAACTATGGAAGAATTTCATGGTTGAAGAGATGGATTCCTTAGATAAGAATGAGACATGGGATCTAGTTGAGTTGCTAATTGGAAGAAAGGCCATTGGAAGAAAATTGGTGTTTATGAAGAAGTTGAATGCATAAGGTGAAGTGGAGAAATAAAAAGCTTGATTAGTAGAAAAAGGTTATTCCCAGGTAGAGGGAATTGACTTTGGTGAATTTGTTTTTATCCTATTGTCAAGTTAAATTATATTATATTTCTTTTATTTTTTGTTTCTTTTGATTTTGAAGTAGAACAAATGGATGTGAAGACAACATTAATACATGGGGATTTGGAATAAGAAATGTACATGAAGAATCCAAAAGGATTTGCAGTGAAGGGAAATGAAGAGTTTCTTTGTAAGTTAAAGAAGTCACTATATGGTCTAAAGAAATCACCTAGGATGTGGTACCAAAATTTTGACACATACATCCTTAGACTGGGATTGGTAAGAAGAACGGATAATCACTGTGTATATTCCAAGCATGTTGGTAATCACTTCATTTATGTAGTGTTGTATGTCGATTACATGTTGTGGGTAGGAAATAATATGGATGCTATTAAGGAGGTGGAATCATAACTATCCTTCAAATTTTACATGAAGGATCTCAATGTTGCTAACGTCATTATAGGAATGGAGATTAAAAGAGACCGTGCAAATAGAAAACTCTAGTTGAATTGGAGAAAATATGTTGAGATGATATTACATAGGTTTAATATGTAGGAAAGTAAATCGATGAAGGTTCCTATTCCTGTAGGTGTAAATTTATTTGCATATCAACTTCCCAAGACACAGTAAAAAGAAGAGGATATGTCCCATGTTCCATATGCTAGTGCAGTTGGCCACTTTATGTATGCAATGGTTTGTACTAGACCAGAAATTGCACATGCAGTGTGAGTTTTAGCAGGTATATGTCAAAACCGAGGAAGGATCATTGGACAATAATAAAGAGGGTTTTCAAGTATTTGTGTGGAATTTCCAATTATGGATTGTGCTACTAAGGAAGACTAGGATTGGAAGAGTGTTGGACATACTGGGATTTTTTATGCGAACTAGGATGGAGATATGGATCATAGAATATATATAGGTGGGTATGTGTTTAACCTATTTAGAGGTGCGTTCAGTTGGATGAGTAAAATACAAGATGCATTGGTACTCTCAACTACAAAAGATGAATACGTGGAAACCACACATGCAAGGAAGGAAGTGATATGGTTATAGATAGTTTGTTTAGGTATTGGGTTGGTACAACAAGGAGTAATATTAGATTGTGATATCTAGAGTGCAATATTCCTAGCAAAGAACCCAACATATCATTCAAATACAAAACATATTGATGTCTAGTATCACTTTGTGAGATACATGTGTTATGAGACTAATCGGTAGGTGCAGACACTAACAGATCTCCCTAGATCCACCTAGATCTAGAACAAAATAGGACAAGACATGACTCTTTCCCTAAGTTTTGACCATTGAATTAGCTAGTAGGAAGGAACAAGTAACATACCTTTATATCGCTTCCTAGGGTCTCTGTTGATCCCACTTCGCTCTGGTGCTCTCATGAGGTCAATACCAAGACAACACAAACCAACCAAAGTGAGGATAGCAAGAATATCTTCAACAATCAACTTATGTGTATGATCAAGGAATTACACAATAAAGTGAGAATAGCTTTATGGGAAAGGGACATGCCACTATATCATATTGATTTAAAGTAAAGATTACAACCTGATCGCCTTGATGTCGTAAGATTCCTTTCGATGGCTCTTGGCTCCAACACACACACACTTGCTCAATCCTTGTATGAAGAAGATCAAACCCTCTTGATAGACTTGCTAGAGTCTCCAAGCTACTGTTCATGCTAAGTCCTTCACACAATTCTTTCACCAATTCTCCAATGAATCTTGCTTAACCTTTTCCATGAGAATTCCCACAATATATAAGAGAGAATGAGTTAGTTACTTAGATAAGAATGATCCTACAATATCAGGGAATCCAGTACAAGGATAACCATTCGAATGCCAACCCATCCTTCTAGAAGATTCCCTTCTAGAAACATCGAGAATTCATCTTTTTCCATGCTTTAGGAAGAGTTTTCACCCAAGCTATTCAACACAATGTGAGAAGTTTTCACCCCAGCTTAAATCAGCTTGCGTGAATCAGGCATTCTCGCACCCTAGGATACTAGCAGCCTGCGAACCCTCTTCAAAAATGAGTTTTCTGGGAAGAGATGAAAGTAACTTTTCTCAGCAGAAAGTTCTTATGAAGAGCCTGAGTACACCATCATCAATACATCATCATGATGACCAAAATCATGTGTAACAACATGGTTGAGTCTACAATAGTTACTGGAAATAGTCTGATTGGCACCTATGCAAGGATCAAGTACACCCTAAGAAGGCATAACAAAGGAAGCACAGACTGTTGTATCAACACAACTGATAGCAGAGAAGACAATGATCAAGATACCAATAGAGACAGTCGGGTTACCCAATCCCGAGGTAAAAGAGAAGCTACAAGGACTAAGTCACATGAACCTAGTCATCTCATAGATGCCAATGGAATTATTATAGTGTTTTCACACAACTATCACGCAGGAACTATGTCTTCGAGTAGATACCGCAACCAGTGAATTAGATAAAGTAGAAGTTGAGAAGGTGTAACTCTAGAAGAAATATACCACTACACTATAGGAAAAGTGTGTGGTAAAACAATGAGTGGAACTCATAGAAAAGGAGAAGAGTCAAGAAGAGAGACAGGAAGATAAATCCATGATAGAAAAGAGTCAAGACATAGAAGGAAAGGCTGAGAAACCCTTAAACGACAAAGACAAGACTGAAGCAAAGGCCTCTAAAGCCTTGAAGGAGAAGGAGGAAGCTGAAGAAATGGTGCAAAAAGTCCATGAATCAATCCAAAACTTATATAAGGAGGTCCCATAAGTACCGATGGTGGTAAAGGCCATGGCATGTAGTAAATATTAGCGAGGTTATCAAAGGACTTCACACTAATATCAGGGAGTTGGAAGTATGCACAACACCAGGGACACCACCAGAAGAGAGAGCACAAATGGAACAGACTATGCAGGTATCAGTGGAAAAGATAAAAAACATGGAATAGGAATGCATACAGATCTGTTGATCCAGGTGGATATTTGTGGCCACCCACCTATTCCAACTTGGTGGAAAATAATTATTATTTTTCATTTACATAATACTATTTTTCATTCATTTAAACATAGTTTTTAAACTAGACCATCTTATCCTTCCAACTCAAGATACACGTACAGGGAGAAATGGTGTTGATGAGGGGAGTTTGATGTGGAAATCTGTACAAGTTATTGGGAAGAACTTATACTGATGGGTGTTACAGTTCTATTGTCCATGAGCAGAGAAATAAACAAGATAGGATCCATACTATCCATGGAAAGAAGACCATGTTTTAGCATCAAATATTGGGACTTATTGGAGAAAAGGGCCTTCGAACACAACACAGTAAAGGTATGCTCGAAACTATGTCTAATTTCACCATGGATTTTGATTTCTGTGAAAATTTCATATATGATAAACACAATCGAGTAAGATTTCAATGTAGTGCTACAAGAGCAAAGGCGATATTAGAGTTGATACAAAGTGATGTGTTCGGACCTGTGCCTATTCCATCACTAGGTAAATATGTGTATTATGTTTCATTCATAGATTGTTTCTCGAGGAACACATGGATTTATTTTCTTAGGAAGAAATATGAGGTATTTGATAAATTTAAAGAGTTTAAGGCTCAGGTAGAAAATTGGACAGAGAAGAAAATAAAGTTGTTGAGGAGAGATAATGGTGGAAAATTATGTGGGAATGAATTTGAAGAGTTATGTAAGAAGTATGGTATATCAATTCATAATACTAATCCATACACACATCAAGATAACGGGGTTGCGAAAGAGATGAACGTGACATTGAAAAAAATCAAGGAGAACTCTCAATGGTGCCAGGTTAGGACATGAATTATGGGCAGAGCGGTGGGTATTGCATGCTACCTAGAAAATATACCACTCTCATCAACATTGGTGGAAAAAAATATCCATGAGGTATGGACTGTTAAGAAAACCTCTCTTGAACATCTCTGAGTGTTTAGTTGTGATGGTATGAAGTAAGATGGATAATAAATATGAAAAGTGTACCTTTATTGGTTATAAAGATGGTATGAAAGTTTATAATCTTTGGAACCCAGAAAATAAGAATATTGTTTACAGTCAAGATGTTTTTTTGAGAGGTTAAATATGTTCCCAAATAGGAATCCCTACTAAGTCAAGAATAACCTGAAAATATAGAGTTTGAGTTGGATGATTCAAAATATGACTCAACGATGGAATATAAATAAGAATAAAAAGAACCTCATGCTCCAATATTGAGGAGATGAATAAGGGAAAGAAGGAAACCAGAAAGGTATAGTCCACTTGAATTTTGTGATAATTTTTCTTTATCTATTACTGATGATGATCCCAGAACTCTTAGGGAAGAAATGAATTCAGAGGATAGTAAACTATGGAGGAATTCCATGGTTGGAGAGATGGATTACTTAGATAAGAATAAGACATGGGATCTAGTTGAGTTGCTAATTTGAAGAAAGGTCATTGGAAGAAAATTGATGTTTACGAAGAAGTTGAATGTAGAGGGTAAAGTGGAGAAATAAAAATCTTGATTAGTAGAAAAAGGTTATTCCCAGGCAGAGGGAATTGAATTTGGTGAATTTGTTTTTATCCTGTTGTCATGTTAAAATATATTATATTTCTTTTATTTGTTGTTTCTTTTGATTTTGAAGTATAACAAATGGATGTGAAGACAACATTAATACATGGGGATTTGGAAGAAGAAATATACATGAAGAATCCAAAAGGATTTGCAGTGAAGGGAAATAAAGAGTTTCTTTGTAAGTTAAAGAAGTCATTATATGGTCTAAAGAAATCAACTAGGATGTGGTACCAAAATTTTGACACATACATCCTTAGACTAGGATTGGTAAAAAGAACGGATAATCACTGTGTATATTCCAAGCATGTTGGTAATCACTTCATTTATGTAGTTTTGTATGTCAATTACATGTTGTGGGTAGGAAATAATAAGGATGGTATTAAGGAGGTGGAATCATAACTATCCTCCAAATTTTACATGAAGGATCTCAATGCTGCTAACATCATTATAGGAATGGAGATTAAAAGAGACCATGCAAATAGGAAACTCTAGTTGAATTGGAGAAACTATGTTGAGATGATATTACATAGGTTTAACATGTAGGAAAGTAAATCAATGAAGGTTCATATTCCTATAGGTGTAAATTTATTTGCAAATCAACTTCCCAAGACACAATAAAAAGAAGAGGATATGTCCCATGTTCCATATGCTAGTGTGGTTGGCCACTTTATGTATGCAATGGTCTGTACTAGACCAGAAATCGCACATGCAATGGGAGTTTTAGCAGGTATATGCCAAAACCAAGGAAGGAGCATTGGACAATAATAAAGAGGGTTTTCAAGTATTTGTGTGGCATTTCCAATTATGGATTGTGCTAATAAGGAAGATTAGGATTGGAAGAGTGTTGGACATACTAGGATTTTTTATGCAGACTAGGATGGAGATCTAGATCATAGAAGATATATAGGTGGGTATGTGTTTAACCTATTTAGAGGTGCATTCAGTTGGATATGAAAAATACAAGATGCAGTGGTACTTTCAAATACACAAGATGAATACATGGAAACCACACATGCAAGGAAGGAAGCGATATGGTTACAGATAGTTTGTTTAGGTATTGGGTTGGTACAACAAGGATTAATATTAGATTGTGATATCTAGAGTGCAATATTCCTAGCAAAGAACCCAACATATCATTCAAATACAAAACATATTGATGTCTAGTATCACTTTGTGAGAGACATGGTTGAGGCTACAATAGTTACTGGAAATAATCTAATTGGCACATGTGCAAGGATCAAGTACAACCCAAGAAGGCATAACAAAGGAAGCATAGAATATCGTATCAACACAAGTGATAGCAGAGAATTGAGTGATCAAGATCCCAATAGAGATAGTTGGGTTACCCAATCTCGAGGTACAAGAGAAGCTATAAGGACTAAGTCACATGGACCTAGTCATCTCATAGATGCCAATGGAATTATTATAGGGTTTTCACACAAGTTTCACGCGGGAACTACATCTTCGAGTAGATACCGTAACCAGTGAATTAGATAATGTAGAAGTTGAGAAGGTGTAACTCTAGAAGAAATATACCACTACACTATAGGAAAAGTGTGTGGTAGAACAATGAGTGGAACTCATAGAAAAGGAGAAGAGTCAAGCAGAGAGACAGGAAGAGAAATCTAGGATAGAAAAGAGTGAAGGCGTAGAAGTAAAGGTTGAGAAACCCTTAAACGAAAAAGTCAAGACTGAGGCAAAGGCCTCTAAAGCCTTGAAGGAGAAGGAGGAAGCTGAAGAAATGGTGTAGAAAGTCCATGAATCAATCCAAAAATTATATAAGGAGTTCCCATAAGTATCGATGGTGGTAAAGGCCACGGTAGAGGAACATTTAGTAAATATTAGCGAGGTTATCAAAGGACTTCGCACTAATATCAAGGAGTTGGAAGTACGCACAACACCAGGGACGCCACCGGAAGAGAGAGCACAAATGGAACAGACTATACAGGTATTAGTGGAAAAGATAAAAAACTTGGAATAGGAATGCATACAAATGTGTTGATCTAGGTGGATATTGGTGGCCACCCACCTATTCCAACTTGGTGGATAATAATTATTATTTTTCATTTCCATAATACTATTTTTCATTCATTTAAACATAGTTTTTAAGCTAGTTTTTAAATCTAAAATAAAAATAAGTATATTGGGAATAAATATATTATTGAGATAATAGTTCAATATGAAGATAATGAAATGTCTCTGAAGATATATAATTTTGTTTTATTAGGTTATCAAAATGATGAAAGTTTCAATATTTATGAGGTAGATGTTTACATTATTGATACATTCCATCCATGGAAACTAAGAAAGAATGCAATATCAATTATTGAGTACTTTTTTTTCCAACTGAAAATTACTCATTATATTATCTATCTATCTATCTATCTATCTATCTATCTATCTATCTATCTATCTATATATATATATATATATATATATATATATATATAATTGTGTACACATGGAAAAAAACTTGGCCAGATAATAAAAACCTCAACTGTTCTTGGAATTTGAAAAAAACTTGTGTCCAAATCAGCTCACATGATGAAGGGAGTAAAAGCATCCCTATTCAAAAACTAATTAGCAGCTTTCCACTAACAATTTTCAAAATGTGTAACCAAAATTTTCCGAAACCTTTTCTATGAGGTTTTGTAGACTAATAAAGTAAACATATACAAAATAATATAGATTCAGAAATAGAGAAGGATCCTCATTTCCTTCTACCCATTGATTATAAGTTATTTTCCATTTTTGCATATGGATAACCTTCTTGGATAGTATATTTTCCTCCTTATTCTGTTCCCAATAAATGTGAGAGAATCTAATAGTACTGAAGGATTTAGTGAGCTCTCTAATTCTGTCCTTCCATCCCACTAAGGATATTGCCTGCAATTTCCCTCTATAATTCAACCAGTTAATAACTATTTTAGAGTCTCCAAAGACCTGGAGGGCATCAATATTCAACCGAGCTGCTAATTTAAGGGTAGCCCAAACACATAGTAATGTTTCCCTAGTGTTGGTACCTAGGACACAATTTAAAGTTCATTTGTAAGCATTTTTGTCATTGATCCTTATCAATCCTCCTAGCCCTCTCTGATGTCCATTTGAGAGCGCTACTCCATCAAACCAACCAATTGTAGTCAATCCTTGGAGAGGTATCTATATATTTCTGGATATGGCCACTTTCTGAGAATCTATAAAGTTATCATCTTTTCCTAGTGATTTATATACCACTGAATAGATAGAAGAGTTTTGATTTTCAAATAATTTCTTATTACGTTCTAGCCATACAAAGCAACTAATAAGGGAGGAAAGAGTAATGTATTTTCTCTCCTTTTTTACCCAGCTATCATAACAAGCAGTTAAAGTGATTCCTTCCCAATATTTTTTTATATTAATCCCTCCTTTTATCCCATTCCATATTTGTTGAGTGAAGTTAAACTTGACCAACAGATGCAACAGTGTCTCTGATTCCCTTGAACATAAATGGAAAATACTTGGACCTTCCCAACTTTTTCCTTGCAAATTATACCATGTAAGTATTTTATTTTCGATAGATAACCAAGTAAAAATTCTAATTTTTAGAGAAATGTCCTAGGACCACAGTTATCTCCTCCAGCCACCAATAGACTACTACCAAATGTTTTTTTCTATGGCACTATAAACATTTTTTTACTGATAGAATATCTGACTTATCTCCTTCGGTCCACTTAATCTCATCATCTTTATTTTATAGTTGTACCCTCAAGCCAGTTAAATCAATACAATAGAAGTCCCATTCCTTTGCCAATTCTCGAATGAGTCTGAGCTCAACACTATTTTTTCAATGAGGAGTTATAATCCCTGGCATGTTAATACCTATAGCCTGATAGACGTAGCTTATGTTTTTGTGCTTTAAGACTTTTAAGAGTTCTCAAGGGAGTAAAGTGGAATTACCCAGTCCCAAAATCAAATATTTACTGAGTGTCCAGACCCATGACTCCAACTCAACCAATGAGTAATCACATGTAAAGACTTTAGTATATTTTTCCAGGTCTGAGAAGTGTAGATCAATGTATTTGAATTTGTTATGAACCAAGTAGAGACCGAGCAATATGGATGATATTTTTCTTTGATTACCCTATTCCAAATACCATCCTTCATCAAAACTCACCATAGAGAGTTAGATGCCAACACTATTATAAAAATAAAATATTTCTTAATCCCCAACCTCCCAAGAGCTTAGGTTTGGAAATAATTTCCCAACTACATAGATGTAAATGTTGTTTTTCCCTACATCGCGACCAAAGAAAGTTGAAAATTAACTATCTCTGGTATGGCAGCCAGTTCCATCCAATATACAGGTTGACTTTCAATTACTGCTTTGATAAGAATGAAGTGACCTCAAAGAGATATCCATCTCTTACACCAATGTCTGATCCTTTTTTCAAATTTAGGTATTAACCATCTCCATTCTAAAACCTTCTATTTTTCATATTTTAGGAAGTATCCAAGATATATGAAACCATCAGAGAGATCAACAAATTTGTAGGGAAAGGCTTCTCTAAAATTTTCTAATATCTCCCCTTGAATTCCAAAATAATGAAAGTTTGACTTTGTCATGTTTACCTTCATACTCGATCCACTGCAAAATATTTTTAGAAGGTCATTTATCTCCTTCCATTACTGTATTGAGGCCTTTTTCATGATAAGGACATCGTCAACAAAAAATAGATGGAGTATATTAGCAAGCCTAAAGACCTTCACCCCCAACAACTTCTCTTCAACCTATCCTTTCTTTAGCAGCAAACTAATTCCTTCCATTACTAAAATAAACAACAATGGAAATCAAGGGCATCCTTTTCTCAATCCTCTTCTAGTCTAAAAAAATGGAGAAGTCTCCCCATTTATTAGGACTACAAAAGAAGCACTAATCACACAACCCATTATCAAATTCATAGTTGTAATACTAAAATCTGTTTGAAGAAGCATCAATCTTAAAAAGCCTCAATTTATACAATCATAGGATTTCTTTAGGTCCAGCCTCAAGATTAATGCCTTCAAACTTTTCATCTTAATACTATGTAAACATTCATGAGCCATTCCAATGGCATCCATAATCTTTCTACCTTTTAAAAACCCCAATTGTTCTCCCGATAGAGTCTGTGAAAGTATAGATTTTAACCTATTTGCAATAATCTTTGCTCTAAGTGTATAACACATATTACAAAGAGCTATAGGTCTATAGTCACCAAATGTAGAAGGATTATTTACTTTTGGTATTAGTGCCAGAAAATTTGAGTTTAAATAGATTATCACCTCTCCTCTCTTCCTAGAATCCTCCACTCCTCTTTTCCTAGAATCCTCCACCACTTCCAACAATTCATCCTCTACCAAGTCAAAAAAGTGAGTGAAGAAATTGAACATCCAACCATCAGGCCCAATGCTTTTGTATTTTGAAAATAACTTGAGTACTTCCCATAATTGCATCTTTTTACATGGTCTATCAAGAAGTAAATATTCCTCGTCAAAGACTAAAAGAGGATAAAATATGGTTGTGTACACTTGATCAACAATACTAGAGTGTTCCACTTCCTCAAAAAAACAATATAGTGTCTGGTTGCCTCTTTTTTGAGGGAAACTTGTCCAAAATGGACTTGCCCATTCTCCTCCAGAAATTCCCAGATATGTTTACTATTCCTTCTAGAACTTACAAAGTGATGAAAAAATTTAGTATTTTTATCTCCACCTTTTATCCAAATGGCTTTGCTCGGCTATCTCCACAATTCTTCTTCAGACAAGAGAATTTAATTTCTCTCTTCCTCTAAGATATTTATGTGGCTATCTATTCCTAGTCTCCTCAACTCCCTCAATGCCTCCTGATATGAGACATGTAGATCCTCCTCCAAATTTTCTAATCTTATAAGCTTCTTCTTTCTTTACTCTTTTGCCCAAGCTCTAATGTGTAGTTTTAAAATTTTTAATTTCCACACTAATATTCGTTGTACCCCTAGTTCTAACATAAATTTTTTATCATTCTAGACTTCCTTCACTATAGTAGAAAATTCTTCTTCTTTCAACCACATCGAATTTAATTTGAAAGGGTAAGTTGTCGAATGTAGATTATTTTCAAGATGCAAGAGGACATGTGCATGATCCGATAGGTATGGATAGGCCACCGAGGACCTAAATCTTCCATCACTGTTTATGATATTCTCTGACATATAAAACTGATCCAATAGTTTAGAGATACTCTCAGCTCCAGATCTTCCATTCTACCAAGTTGGGGCTAAAAAATCTGGTATTATATCCACGAGTCGATTATCTTGAAAAACCTCTTTGAAATACCCTACCAACTGGTCTAGTTGTGCCAATGCTCCCCAAATCTAACCAACACTAAATTTGAAGTTTAAATCCCCTACTACTATAAAATTTTTGTGAGCCAACATACCCCTAAAATCCACCTTGTCCCAAAAAAATTTTCTATCAGACTAAGGTCCATAAACATTTAAAAGAGAGAGCAGCTTGTTATTCTCCAAACAAGTACCTGTCAGAAAAATTCCACCACAGCAAAGGTAAGGATCTAGATCAAATTTATTTGGATACTGAGTCACTAAAATTCCCCTAGAATTTCCAACTGAGCTTACAACAAAAGTTAACCATGTGGGATGAAAAGTGTTCATAAAAATCCTCGACTTCTTTTCATCCACCGGTGTTTCTTGTAGAAAGATGATATTTGGATTAGTCCTAAATAGTAGTCTGCGTAAGGAGGCATATTTCAGGGTCCCCCCACCCATATGATATTTAAGGAGAGAAATATCATGATTTATCCCTGGCTAGGGATTTCATGCCTCTAAGTGCCCCATTATTAGTGAAATTGTAAAGAAGCAAATCAGTAGTTGAAGAAAGGGAGACCGATTTTTTGCATGCACTCTGAGTTTTTATGGGAGAGATTTGAAAAATCGATCCCTTTACCCAACTAAAATCCTTCCCAGAACCCTTTATTCGAGTTTTGATTCCGTAAATCCAAGTAGGATACTACAATACCCCTCTAGCTCACTGGTCACACCACCTTCTCCCCTCGAAACCCTCGATGTACTAGTAAAAGTTATAACAAGAATGGAACAACCCCCCCCCCCCAATAGGAACTGTTAGGCTTGTATTTAACAAATTATAACCCTCCCAAACTGACAACTTGTCAACAAAAGACATTTATGAAAAACCGACTCCCAAGGTAGTGGAAGAGTCCAAAGTATCTCTTTCCCAAGATGATAATGTAAAAAATAGAGATGGACAGATAGAATTTAACTTACCTGTAATCATGTCCAAAGTTTCAGGATAATTAACCCCCTTTGTTGTTGAGAAGTCAATGCCTAAATCAAAGGATTCCACTCCTAGTGAGTCATCTTTTGTTGTCTTTCTGAGTAATGAGTATTTCAACTCCTCCTCCTCAAAATAATCTTGGCATTCCATTCTCACATGTCATGTCCTTTGGAAAAAGGAGAACCTAAATGAAATACCAAGATAGTCCTATTTTTGGCTCAAGGTTTGCCCCCACCAAACTATCTCTAGGGACTCCAACAATCCAGAGTGTATATCAAGTTCAACTAAAATCTTACCCACTCTTTTATCAGGTGAATTTATTGACAGTTCATCAACTTTAATAAAGAGACCAAGCACATTGCCTATGGCTTCCAAAGCCTTCACGTTCCATAATTGCATAGGCAAACCATGTAACAAAACCTAAAGGTGCAGAAACTGAAAGTAATCTTGTACCGGATCAAAGATGACCCTCCAATGCTTTAACATCAAATTACAATCATCAATAATCCAGATCTTTTCCAGGAAAAGGAGAGTATCTTATAACATTTTGAAGTGAAACCCAATCCAACTCCTCATCATAAAAATGACTTCAGGTACGTACCCTAAAAGGGGGGACTATGTAGACTCTACCCAAGCTGTAATGGAAGTTATACACATTGAGCATTAGGATAGATGTCCCACCAACACACAGAGTGCCAGGTTTACCATTTCCTCTAATCCAATATCTGCTCCCAAAACCATTTTTCTCTTTGAACGATTTGGGAGCCATAATTTTGCACGTAAGTTTCCTTTGCCCGGTGGCCTGCGAACTACACCTGCCTGTTTTTTACTGCCAATAGACCTCCATAAATCTTCTTGACCACATACAATATTAAATTCTACTCTCTTTCGAAAGGGTGAGCCTCCCAGTAAGCTGAAAGGATAAAATGGCAAGACAGGAACATCATCATCCTTTTTTGTCGGAGAATGAGTGGGAGAATGAGATGAACTTGCCAACTTCAAAGAGTTATTTCCATTACTTACTATGAGGGCATCAGTCGAGGTGAAAAGACCAATTTTGTTCCAGAGAGCCTTGTTAGCCACACCCATGAGTGCGCTAACCTCAGCTTCCATCCAAAAGCTTCTCTAATGGTTTGTGATTGTGCCACCTAATCACGACTATCCACTTTCCCACTAGACAATAAGACCTTAGTTTTGAATAATAGTTAAGTCTCTACTCCCATAGTAAAACTTAACTAGCGTAATAAGTAACAGAAGGGACCTATGGATCAAAAATCCTATACGTGTATAATCCAACGACGCATATTAAATAAACAATCTGTTCGAAGCGTTTCTGTTTCACTTCATGATTTCTTGATCAGTTATGATTCGGTTATATGGACTGAATCATTGTTCTTGGGTGTTAAAGATTCATAGTGTAACAGACCATGAGAAAAAGAATAAAAGAAAATTTCCGTGACATAGTGAGGTTGGTTTTTTTCTCTGAAAAATGATTTGAACCATTTGCAATGAAAATAATAGTATCAACAGAGGGAGAAAATTTTTATAGATGAGTAACAGAAGTGGGATAGAGCAGAAATGGTGCAAAGAGTAGAATGTACAAGAACCTAAGAGCATGAGAGGAATATAGAAAGAGCATATGGAAAGAGACAACAAGTGAAGCTAAGTATGAACATACAAAAGCATAGCAGTATTGCAGAATAGAAAAGAGACAACAAGTGGAGCCAAGCATGAATAGACAGAGGTAGAGAAAAATTGAAGAAAAGAGAAGAAATGGTAAGCATTGACATATTTGTATTGTTGTAAGGTATTATTCAAGCAAAAATTTATAATCAGGGTGGTAGGGTGGTGCTAGGATGGATTGTGGTCCTCTGTTATTCAAGTTGGTGCTTGAATTCTGGGAGTTGTATCTTCCATCTAGTTGTGTCTAGAAAAGAGGGAGGTAGGGTGGTGCTGGGGAAAACAAAGAGTTTTATGTGTGCAATTTGGTGCTTGTATAAGTGGAAGTAGGTGCTTCCATCCAGTCGGTGTTGGAGATCATAAGGAGAAAATATGCTTCTTTCTAGTGGGTTCTAGAGAATCTTGAGGGTTGGTGCTCTCTACAAGTTGCAGCTTGTTAAATAAGAGGTTGTAGTCTCATTTTTATTTGGTGCTCAAAGATAGATGATGTATAGAACATAAAAAAATTCCTATCATTCTAAGAAGAAGAGGTTTTCTCCCTTTATGGGTTTCCTCATGAATATTTGTCTATGTATATATCATATTTGTGATTGATGTTTATTATTTCTGTTGTTCATGTCTTGCATAATCTTTATGATCACTTGGAGAAGACTAATAATATTTAATAGGCATAAAATTGTTTAAGCACAGTAACAATTGATTCAACCCCCCCCCCGCTCAGTTGTCTTAGTAATTTCAACAAATGGTATCAGAGCCAAGTTCCTTTTATTTAAAGGTAGATCTATAAGATTAAACATGGCAAGTCATGAAGGGACTTCAACCAATAAGCCTTCTCTAAGTGATGGAACAAATTTTCCTTTCTGGAAAGTTAGAATGAGAACATACATTATGGCCTTAGGTGCTAATGTTTGGGATGTAGTAGAGACTGGATATGCAAACCTATTGTGCTAGCTTCCAAAGATGATAAGCTATAATTTAGCTTCAATGCAAACACATTGAATGTTATCTTGAGTGGGCTTGTTGATGCTAAGTTTGTAAAGGTGATGCATATTGAATCTGCCAAAGAGATGTGGGATAAAGTTATTAGTAGTTATGAAGAAAATGAGAAATTAAAAGATGCCAAACTTCAGACATATAGATTGAAATTTGAACAAATAAAGATGAATGAGGATGAAATAGTTAGTAAATATTTTTTAAGAAATGAGGAGATTGTGAATGCCATGAAGGGTCTTGGTGAGAAGATTGAAGATGCACTGTTAGTTCAGAAGATTTTAAGATCTATGCCTGGTAGATTTAATCCAAAAGTTTCTGCAATAGAAGAACTGAATGATCTTAAAATGCTGTCTTTTGATCAATTCCTAGGAACTCCGAATGCTTATGAAATGAGGATTAGTAAAGATAAATACATCATTAGAGAAGCATCTTTTAAAGAAGACAAGAATACTGATTCAGAATTAGATGATATTGAAGAAAAAATTGTGAGAAGGTTAAAGTAAGGATCAGGCAAATACCGAGGCAAGCTTCCATTTAAATGTTTCAACTATGGTAAGATAGGTCTTTTTTAATCTAAGTGTCCTCACAAGAAAAAATAGCATAATTCTAATGATGAAAAACAATACAAATTTAAGAAATATAGTAAAAAGAAAATTTTGTCTGCAAATAATGATGACTCCTCAGAAGACATAGATAGCAATTCATCTTGTGAAGATAAAGTGAATGTTTTTATGCTTAAGGCCATAGGAGACCTTGATGATGAACACATAGGAGGTGACATGAATGATGAAGAAGTTGTGGTAAAGAACCAAGTGAATATTTTGTTTCGTTAAAAGTATAATTAGAAGAAGCAAAGAAAATAGAAGATATTCTAAAAAAACAATTAGTAGATAAGAAGGTGAGATGTGAAGTTCTGGAAGAAGTAGTGAAAACTAGAAAAGAGTTGTAGAAGTTTCAAGCCTTGTATCACCAAAATATTTCAAGTATCAAATCCTCAGAAGAACCGAATAACATCCTGAGTAAACAAAGATCTCCCTTGATAAAAACTGGTCTAGGTTATGAAAGTGGTTCAAGTAGCAGTCAGTCAAAAAAGAAAGAGTCTACTAAGATGATCAAATTTCAAGTCAACAAATAGTCAGATCATGATAATACTCTAGAAACAAAAGTTAATAAAGATGAGTTGAATTCCAAACAGGAACAAGGACAACAAAAGATAAAGCAACCAATTTCAAGAGGAAGGTCAATATTCAGGTATCAAAACTTGTTCTATGGTTATTGTTATTATTGTTCTAATTTTGGCCATAAAGATGCAAATTGTGGAATTAAGTTTAGAAGTATGCAACTAAGGAGGTCACCGAATGAACAATGGTTGCAACATAGAACTAAATAGTCATTGAGTAGAGAATATCGTAACAATGATTTTGATCCATTGTATAATGAGCCTGAATGTCACATTTGTCATAATTTTGGTCACAAATCCTTAGATTGTCATTTGAAGAATTACAAAGTTGATCCAAGAATAAATTCCTCAGCTGCAAATGTCAAAATATGGAAACAGAAATAAAGTAATAAATGTGGGTTAGTACTTAATTCATAAAGACAAAGGGATTCTTAGTATATTGATAGTGGATGTTCCAAACATATGAATGGAGACAAAAGTAAGTTTTTGTCTTTAAGTGAAAGCAAATCAGGGAATCTAACTTTTTGAAATGATGCACTAGGAAAAATCAAAGGTAAAGGAATGGTAAGTTTAAGTAATGACAAAGGGAAAGCTCAAGATGTTTTGTTTGTAGATGGTTTGAAACATAATCTTCTTAGTGTTAATCAAGTTTATGACAAAGGATGTAAAGTTGTTTTCACTTCTAAATATTGTAGAATACAATTTGTGAATTCAGGACACTTAATTGCAAAAGGCATAAGAACAAAAACCAATGTCTATGTTTTGAAAGAAGAAAAAGAAGAATGCCACTTAAGGAAGTATGATGAAAGTTGGCTATGGCATAGGAGACTTGGAAACCTAAATTTTGATCATCATAATCAAACTTAGAAATAGTGGGGTAGTAAAAGATCTTCCAAAGATATCAAAGCCATATGATTCTGTATGTAAACCTTTCCAAATAGGAAATCTTACTCAGACACGCTTTAAATCTAAGAAATTTGCATCAACAAAGAAACCTCTTCAGTTAGTACATATGAATTTATGTGGACCTTCAAGGAAGGAAGGTACAGAAAAAGAAAATTATTTCATGTTGAATATTGATGATTATTCTAGACTCACATGGGTTTCCTTTTTGAAAGAAAAATCTGAAGCATTTGAAAAAATCAAAGCTTTTAAGGATCTGAATGAGAATAAAACAGGAAAAATATTGAAGGTAGTAAGGTCTGATAGATGAGCAGAGTTTAGTTCAGGGGAATTTAAAGATTTTTGTGATAAACATGGGATCAAAAGAGAGTATACTATTCCAAGTACTCCACAACAAAATGGAGTAGTTGAGAGGAAGAATAGATCATTTCAGTAGATGACAAGATCAATGATGAATGAAAGGAATATTGTTGAGACATATTGTATAGAAGCAATTCATACAGCTAGACATATTCTTAACAAATCTCATCTCAGGCCACAAAGTGACAAGACTCCTTAGGAACTATGGTTTGGAAGACCTGCTTCAATCAAGCATTTTAAAGTCTTTAGGAGTAAGTGTTATATCAAGAATAATGATGAAAATCTTGGTAAGTATGATGACAGGGTTGATGAAGGTATATTATTATGGTATGCTACAAACATTAAATGATACAAATGCTATAATAAGAGGATGCATAAATTGGTTGATTGTATTGACATAAAAGTTGATCAAGAAATATCGGTATGAGATGTAAGCAATGTTGAATCAACAACAAAGGATATAGTTGAAGTTGAAGATGAACAAGTCCAAGAATTAGAAAGAGAAGATTCTGAGTCATATGGATAACAATTAACAATTATGACAAAACTTCATTAATTACACTTGCGCACTAGCTATATGTTGTTATAATTGTTAGTGGAGTTTTGTTGGAATAGTTGTGTCACTGGTTAGAACTAATATCTAGCTAGGGTTATCATAATAGATGGGTATTCGAGGGCTATAAGTTGAATAGATATAATTCCTCTAAGAGAGAAGCACATCCCATCCCATGGTTGCAGACACATGAGTCCTATGGCCACCCATTGAATCCTTCACGGGTGAAACTACGGATTGCACTCTATGCATTGTTTTTCCTTCTAGTATCCATAAGGGTCGATGGTCGAAGGGTTGTTGGTAATTCTGTAATTAGAACCTAGGTCATCCCATAGAGCCAACAGTGAACCAAATTCAACCATGGTCAACTTAAGTTAACTAAATCAAACCATAGTCACACATGGTCAAACATAGTCAAACATGTTCAACCATTGTCAACCAAAGTTACTCATAATCAACTAAAGTGAACCATAGTCAAACACATTCCACCATAATCAACCATAGTCAAATATATTTAGCTAAAGTATACCATATTCAAACATAGTCAACCAAAGTTAACCATAGTGAACCATAGTCAACCTTAGTCCACTATGGTCAACCATAGAGAAACATGGTTAACTATTGAAAACCATCGTCAAACATGGCCAATCGGTAGACAACCATGATCAACCAATTTCGACCATAGTAAAACATGGTCAACCACTTGAAAATATTTTTATACATAGTTAAGCTTAGTCAAGCATTGTTAACCATAGCGAAGCATTTTCAATGATAGTCAAACATGATCAACAATGGCCAACTAAGGTCAACCATGGTTAAATACGACCACCCTTGGTTGAACATGTTGAACCATATTCAAACATAGTCATTCATTCTCTAGCATAGTCAACCATGGTAATTCATTCTCTAACATAGTCAATCATGTCATCCGTTTCCAATCAAAATTAGTCATAGTAAACCATATTCAAGCATGTATAAACATGGTCAACCACTATCAATCAAATGTCAAGTATAAACAACCATTGTTGACCATGGTCAACCATAGTCAATCATTATTAAATATAGTCCACCCTAGTATACCATAGTTTACCCAAATCAATTATAGTCAAGCATAATCAACGACGACCAACCAAAGTCAACCATGGTCAACCATAGCCAACCATGGTAAACCATAGTCAAAGGTGGTCAACCATACTAAAATATCATAGAATTTTCAATAGTATCTATATTGATATTTTAATTCATAAATTTACTAATCCTCCCCGCGC
>ML815323.1:131816-151438 GCA_009831015.1 Picea engelmannii
TTACTTTATAGTATACTCTTGATTTGGGTGTTAATGAAACGTCGAATTTAGAGTTTTTATTTCCACATGGTATTTAGTTTATAGTATACTCTTGATTTGGGTGTAATGAAATGTCGAACTTAGAGTATGATTTTTTTCAATACGTTATCATTAAGGGATCCCATTTAAGATCAACTATTATACATAGTTATTATTTTAAGTTTTCATGTTTTTATATGAATATGATTTTCTTTTATGTTTACACATTTCATAATTATTATTTTACATTTTACCTGATTTTGTTTTTTATATGGTTTCTATGAAAAACTTTTGGAATAGGTTGGAAGAGATAAAAGTTCCTCTCGAGTTGAGAGTTGTTGCAATAAGGATGTATGAGAACATTATTGCTAAGTTTAAAAACACTGAGGGCTAGTCAAAAGAGATTAACTACAATATCGGAGTCAAACAAGGTTTTCCCTGGTCCCCTACCCTTTTTGGCATATACATTGATAAGTTAGAAGAATGCTTGGAAAATGCAAGTTGTGTTGGCCCTACTCTCACTAGTATAGTCATCAATCTTCTTCTTTATGCCGATGATATTGTTCTTATGGCAAGGAGTCCCCATGATCTTGAAAACCAACTAAGAATCCTCAAGGATTTTTGCTCCAATATGGTTATGATTGTTAATACTGATAAGACTAAGGTCATGATTATTAAATCCAATAAGATCCCTTATGATACCTTTGTATATGACAACGAGAACTTGGAGGAAGTGACTTCATACAAATATCTTGGAATTAATATTCACCACAAGCTCAATTGGAATTATAGCATTGAGAAAAGGATTATTGGGGGATGGAAAGCTTATTACGGGCTTGAAAACAATTGTAAATCACCTGATATTTGGAGTTGGGATAAGAAGAAACTCCTCTTTGAGACTCTTGCTACACCTGTTATTATTTATGGATGTGAAGTCTGGGGTTGTAGTATCTCTCGTGAATCCTAGAGAAAGATAGAGAAAATACAAAAGAATTTTATAACCTATAATCTCAAAATTAAAGGAAATATACCCTATCCCATCCTCCTCGTAGAAACAAGCCTCTCCCCCATTGAGAGCATGACTATGACTAGATACCTAATGTATAAGAACAAGTTAAACAACATGGAAGAGAAGAGGCTACCTAAAATTGCTTCAAAATCAAGTCATATCCACCATCGACTCATGCAAGGATGGCATAAAGATGCCCAGTCTTGGCTAAACTATTGGGGAATCATGGAAGAAACCATTTTGCAGAATAAATATACTATTAAAAAAAACGTCAAATCAAAATTTAAGGAAAAAATGTGGTGTGATAAAGAGTTAGAGGGGAAAAAAATTAAGGTATTATAAAGATGTAATCAATCCTAATCTAGAAGATCAAAATTATCTATCTGTTTTGCCAAGTGTAAAGAAAAAAATAAGCATTGCTAAGATCAGAACAAATTCTCACGAACTCCATAGTGAAACTGGGTGTTGGTCAATTCCTAAAATGTCATGGGATGAAAGAGTGTGTCACCTTTGTGACACTAAGAAGGTTGAAGATGAAAAACACTTTCTCTTAGATTGTCCAACCTATACCCATATTAGATCTCATTTTCAAAATATTGATCACACTACCAACCTTCCTAACCTCTTAACTCAAGAAAAGTATGGTGATCTTGGAAAGCTTCTCTTAATGCTTATTGAGCATAGAAACAAAATTCTAAAGAATCATAAGTAATCACTTACCCTCTTAAGGTTCGATAGACCAATTAGGTCTTAGTAGATGTTAATCATCATCATCATCATCATCATAAATATTATTTTGGCTTTTATATTTACACATTTCGTAATTCTGGTCTCTCAATTATCTTTGTATACTCTTAACCAAACTAAAATACTAAAATAACGATAAAATTTAAATTTTAATATATATTAATTTTTTTATTAATCGAATATAAAGTTTAACTTAATCATTTAAGATTTAACCAAATGAGAAAAGGCTAAACCTCAAAACACTATATGACAATGAAATCATAAATATTGTTTCGTTTAGAACCAAACTAACACATAATTGAAGCTTGGGCATCTCAATACCCCATTAGAAATGATATGCTAAAATACTAGAGCTTACTAATTACTAAGATTTGGGGGAGTATGTATCAAATTAAATACATATCATTAGTGGATTGTGTTTTTGTCACTTCATATGATATGATTGTATTTGAGTCTATGTTGAATTAGATACATATCATTAGTGGGTTGTGTCTTAGTGACTTCATATAATATGATTGGATTTGAGTATGTGTCAAATTAAATACATAATATTAGTGGGTTGTGTCTTGGTTACTTTATATGATAAGATTAGATTTGAGCATGTGTTGAGTTAAATATATACTATTAGTGGGTTGTCTTGATCATTTCATATGATATGATTAGATTTGTGTATGTGTTAAATTAAATAAATAAAATTAGTGGTATGTCTTTTGGTCACTTCATCTCATGTGATTGGATTTGGGTATGTGTCAAATTAGATACATACCATTAATGATTGTGTCTTGGTCACTTCATATGATATGATTGGATTTGTGCATGTGTTAAATTAAATACATAAAATTAGTGAGTTGTGTCTTGGCCACTTTATATGATATGATTGGATTTGAGTATGCATCCAATTAAATACATACCATTTAGTGGATTGTGTCTTGATCACTTCATATGATATGATTCATTTTGAGTATCTTCAAAATTAAATACATATAAGTAGTGGGTTGTGTCTTGGAGACATTATATAATATGACTGGATTTGAGTATATGTCAAATTAAATACATATTATTAGTGAGATGTGTCTTGACCACTTTATATGATATGATTGAATTTGAGTATATATCAAATTAAATACATACTATATGTTATGATCACTTCATATGATATGATTAAATTTCTAAATGAGATATTTTAAAAATTAATAAAGTAATGGTAAATAGTATCATTTTAAATTAAATTAAATATTTTAAATATTCATAAAACAATGTAGTATTGCACCTATGGATAAAATGGTGGTTTGCTAAAAAAAACCAACCTCGAGTCTTTAAAATGGGTAGATAACTTGTTTTTTAATTTTATTTGGAAAGTAGTGATTAATTGAATAATTTTTACAATAATCTTTTTATAATAATTGATTGAAAAAAATAATAATTAATAAATATAATTCTTAATTAATATTATTTTTCAATATTAAATTTGATTTTTTTTAATAAATGCACGTACATTTTAAATTTTTTAATAAATGCACGTACATTTTAAATCAAATTTAAAATTTTAGTTAAGGTTTTTTATATTTTTTTGTTTAATATAGTTTAAGAATAATCTTTTTATACTAATTAATTGCAAAACAAAAGTTTAATTGATGAATATAACTCTTAATTAATATTATTTTTTAATATTAAATTTAATTGTTTTTAATAAATGCATGTGCATTTAGATAAATGTAAAGTCTTAGTTAGGGTTTTCAAATATTCTTTGTTTAATATTGATTAAGATTCATTACATATACTTTGTAGATTATTCTAGTCCCATTAATTAGAATTTAATATTATTTTATTTGTTTATTTTTTTTAATAAATAAAGGATTATAGCCCCAGGGGTGTGAACAGTCAGTGATAGAGTGTAATGTTAAGGAACTTTGTTATGTAAAGTCATTGGTTTAAAATCCTCAACTAACCTTGTATTATGCGTGAGGGGTCACGTTGGCATGCATGGGGTTATAGTGGTAGCATGACTAGTTGTTGATTTCCCTAATAAAACAAAAAAATTGTATTTGTTAATATGTAAATCTTACCAGTGTCAAAAGTAGAGGGGACTCCATGCTTCCTCACCAAACTGGCATGCATATAATAGGTTTGAGGATATATGATTGATGGGTAAGGAAGATTATTTGTGTGCTTCTTTGTTATCCATTGTTTCAATGGGTAGCCTTACATTAAGTTCCATGGTGCAGTTATAGAGCTTCAATACTATTTAAATTTCATGGTGTAGTTATAGAGCTTGAATACTATTTACATTTAATGTTTCATGATAAAACATAAACCTTGTGATTAAGAATCAACACAAGAAGTGGAGTATACTTTATGTCTCTCTTCACTTTTGTTTTTCAAGTCAAAGAAATCAAATCGCAATCAATATTCATCCTCCTATGTAACATTGAATGATGTGATAAAATTTGATGGTGCATACCTGTTGAATTACTGAGAGGGGGGGTGAATTAGTAATAGAGCAATTCAATCCCTTTTAAACACAATATACAAGTGTTATATCAATGTAGCATTATCATCCAATAGTTGTAGAATAAATAAACAATGAAAAAATGAGCAATCATCAACATACACAGTACAAAAGTGTTTTTATGTGGAAACCCAAAGTGGGAGAAAACCACTAAATGTTTTTTCTTATATGTATTTAAAAATTACATTCATTGGAAGCACCAATTTCCTTTTTTTTCCAGCTGCAACTGGAAGGAGGCTCCAACCCCCTAATTTCTCAAGCTACAACCTATGGGAAGCTCCAACTCCCCAATTCTTTGGATATAACTAGAATGAGGCTACAACCCCCTATGTTCTCCAGCTACAACCGGAAGGTGGATACAACCACCTGTCCTTGCCCCATCCAACCACCCTAACGTAGAAGTAGAATTATGGAACCACTATCACATTATCACTATGAGATATACTGTTGTGAACCTGTACCAATCAACTTGCACCAAAAAACCTATACTAATAACCTGAACCATGCATCAACCTGTAATCAACATGTACCATAAACAAGTGCATCTACCATGCACCAAACTGTACCAAACAACCTGTAATCAACCTGTACCATAAACAAGTGCATCAACCATGCACCAACCTGTACCTCAACATGTACCATGAAAAAGTGCATCAACCATGCATCAAACCTATACAAATAAAATGTCACAACAACATGTCCAAACAACCTATCACAACAACCTATCTCATCAATATTATCAACCAAATCAAATCTAGTCACCAAGATCAATCACTAAGAAAACTCTCAAAGATGTGCATTAGCCAAGCATAACACAACAACTCATAATCATCACCAATATCAATATGTGCTTCTAATAATATACCAATACAAGTATGTTACATCATCCATAAACCATGTGACAACAATACTACTAAAAAGTGTCTCCAACCATGTACCAAGTATGTACCAATAATGTATCAACTACTCATCAACTATGAATCATCAATATGTACCAACATCATCAACTATCCACCTCATGTATGTGCTAACCCATCGACTACTTGTCTCAACCATGTACCCAAGATGTACCTCAACCAAAAGCCCTCATCAATTTCATCATCCAAATCTTATTTGTAAGTATGTAATAGACTCGGTGTATAATATCACATACCTGCAAACTTTCCTTAAATTTAACAACAAGAGACTAGAATTTTCATTGAACTTTACTTTAGTCTCAGATGACTAATTTTGGATTAGTCAACAACCCTATACCATGAACAAGTGCATCAACCATTCACCAAAACTTTACAAATAACATGTCACAACAACCTATCCAAATAACCTATCTCATCAATCTTATCAACCAATTCATATCTACTCACCAATATCGATCACCAAGACAACTCTCAAATATGTGCATCAACCAAGAATAATACAACAACTCATAATCATCACCAAGATCAATATGTGCTTCTAATAATATACCAATACAAGTATGTTACATCATCCATAAACCAAGTGTCAACAATACTACTAACAAGTTCCTCCAAATATGTACCAAGTATGTATCAATCATGTATAAACTACTCATCAACTATGACTCATCAATATGTACCAAAATCATCAACTATATACCTCATGTATGTGCCAACTCAACAACTATTTGTCTCAACCATGTACCCAACATGTACCTCAACCAAAATCCCTCATCAATTTCATCATCCAAATATGATTTGTAACTCTGTAATAGACCTGGTGTATAAGATCACATACCTACAAATCTTCCTTAACTTTAACAACAAGAGACTAGCATTTTCATCAAACTTTACTTTAGCCTCACATGACTAATTTTGGATTAGTCAAAAACCCTAACTTGAAACAATCATAACTATGTACTTGCAATGAATAAATATCTAAAAATGGTACAAAATGTTCTTTAGTGTATTTTATGCAATTCCTCCAGGCTTCACTACTCGTAACCTCTCAAAAAAGGAGTTATAGAAAAAATGGCATACCTTGTTGAATTATGGTTTATTCTAGAGAATGAACTTCCAGAGCGTGCCCCACATGGAATATTTATTGTATGGATCTTAAAATTGTACACAAAATACTACAGACTATAGTCTAACCAATAAATTTGGTCTTACTGAATTTGGATCTTTTATGAAGAAGTTATGACATTTTTACCTAAAACACATGTTTCAGGACTAGCCACAAAACCTATTTTCCACGCCATGTAACTCCAAAAATACAACGAACCAAAAGTTGAAATTTGTATCACAACTACTTGGATATGTTTAATCAATGGCCTCCCAATTTCACAGTCTGAAGCATTCTAGAAAAAAAATTATTGTGAAAATGGTGAGATGACCTGTAAATAACATACCTTAGAAAGCATCATCAAAAGAATTTATCCTCCCTTGAATTTCGCCCTTCTTTACTTCACCTTCCCTCTAAAATTAGACTTATATATCCTTTGGTTACCTCAGTCACCTGTAGATATTCAATATTCTCAAGTGTGATTAAAATGAGAGATCCTTGCCTCTTATTTATACTTTCATTTAGCTTCGTCAAGGGGTTACCTTTTAACCATATTAACCCACTTTCCTTATTTTAGGGTTAACCCACTTCTAACAACTTGCCAACTTAGTAATTTATCCACTAACTTTATTATTTAAATAATGTATTTTGTATTCACTTTGACTTATAGTACAATCATCACTTCACTTTATTATTTACCTTCTAAAATCTCTTAAACCACTGACTACTTTGACCTTTTGTGGCTTCTAGATGACTCATGAGGGTTCTCCAACTTCACATGGCCCTAACTCTCTAACCGTGAGTTATGTGACATTACACATACCACTAGAAATGGCATGCCATGTAATATCTATCTAGAATCATATTACCTGAAAATATATCAAAACTCATACCATTATCCATCAAACAAACTTGGGTGTATTACCCAAACCTTTCTCCAACTTCACATGGCCATAACTCTCTAACCTTGAGGAGTTATGTGACGTTCCACATACCACCAGAAATGGCATGAAATGTACTATCCATATAGAATAGTATTTCCTACAAATATATAAAAAATCATAACGTTATCCATCAAACAAACTTGGGTCCATTACCGAAACCATCTTGCTACCATAATTCGCTACCAGACTTTCTTCAAGGGTTGACATCAATGCCAACCGACCCAATTAATCAAAAATACCCACCCTCATGCATCAAATATAATGGTGCATACTCGCCCTCACACAATATTCAATGTTACATAACAAGAGAGTTCTTAATGTTCACCAAATCAAATAACTTTTTAAATATTGTGAATCAAACAAGACCTTGAATAAAAACTGTTGATAGGAAGTGGTTTTGTAAAAAAGTGGATAACATGCACATATTTTCATTTTAAGCAGGCTATCATTCGAGTGTAAGCATACATCTATTATGAACCATAGAGTGTGAGTGAACATGAACATTGTCATCTACTTCTCATTTGTTATAATCTCTCAACATGGTCATATTACGTCCCAATTCATCTCATTTATAATGAGCACACTAGAGCACATGTCTAACTTCTTTGACATTTCAAGGTAAGGGAAACTAAGCTACACATTAAATTTAAGATATCCATTTTTATCTAATCCTTCACAATTTTTGTGTCAAAAATTTAGGAGACTTGGAAGAATTGGAGGTATTTGTACCTTCCTAGGTAATCGAATCACATACTCAACAATATGATTATGAACAAAAGTAGGATAGAATGATGTAGTCACAAGTCCCATACCACACGATCCATAATATTGTAGTGAACAATTCATCGAAAGTCATGTGTTTGATGTTGGAAATTCTATTTATCTTCTTTTGCTTTGTGAGGTTTCTCATCTCTTGGAAATTGGCTTCACATTACTTGTATTACATCTATGGTTCTATCAACCAAAACCAATTTTCTTGAATAACAATAGATACGATGTATGCTTGGGATTGGAGGGTGACATGATTATTTTTCATATTATGTGTAGATAAATTGCTTGTTTTCTCTAGAAAGTGACTCGTTAAACTGGTCTTATATTGATACTAAATTGCCAAGGATGTAAGAAGCGTTTAGGTAGGAGGATCAAATCATCAAATCTACTAGTATAGGAATTCACACTAGTATATTTATATCATTTACAAGTGGGTTCATCTATTTAATGCCACATGGCTTGACTCCCATCATTTTAAACTCACATTTACATTGTATATAGAATTTTATCCAATACATTTAGGGATCAAAACCAAGGTATTACATTCTTCCAAACTTCAATTGGAGGGGAGAAGAAGAAACATATGAAAATAATTATTGTAATCACAACCCATTAAAATGATTAAACCTAGAACTCAACAAAGTAGCTATAAGGGAAGAGTCTTATTAACATGAATATGAAGAAATATAATAAACATTTGATGAATTTAAAATTTCAAAAATATCTTCTAACTAGAAGGATAAAAAGGTAAATATAGACCAAAAGGATATTTAAGCAGTAGGTATGTATACAATCATACCCTTGTTAAATTATCAATTTACAACAAGAAGAAAAGAAACACGAGGTGAATCTAAAAGATTTACAAATTATACAAAATTTGATCAAAACATCAAGTAGCATTAATGTGTCAGTATAGGTTAAAAAAAAAAAGCTCTCAATGGAGAAAATATGATTCCTTCCTCTATATAGGATGCATTATCCCTGATTTTTAAGGATAACCAGGAGATCGTGTCTCGAGGCCCACAAGTCCTACACATGGAGTACAAAGAGCAGGATTGACCTGAGCATGGCCTTGGAGGGCCTATCCTTTTCTTCTTCCATTAGCTTTATCTTGTCAGCAACAACAACATCCATCACCATTGGTTTGGTATTTTATCAGACAAGGTTCTTTCTCCATGAGGTAATTGGTCCAGGTATCATGGTATGTGTCACTTTCGATCATTGAAACCTTTAAACATATGCATCTAATTCCTTTTATCTCTAACAACTTCTTGGATCTTACATTAGCCCACTTGACCATGCTCTGGGGGATTGACAAAGTATCCTAGCAATCCTGTTCCCATAGGTCTTGGTTTGCCACTGGGGGATTTCTGAAAGTCCATTGTCCACTCCCATCATAGCAACACTATTTCATCTTATCTCCCACTCACTTGTCCCATTCCCCTTGTTCGAGCATTGGGTTGACCTGTTTGTAGGATTTCACCTTATCTTGTGGGAAGAAGGGGCTAAAGGCCCAAAAGGTAAAAGCAACCGATAAAGGATAAAAACCTAGAAATAAAACCTCGAGATGTTTCGCCTAGGGATCCTCGAAAAGGAAATAAAAAGCCTCTCAGTAAGAAACAAGAGGGACCCGAAAAATAACAAGCAAGACCTAGTCAAGAGGATAGGGGGTCTCATCATGAGCCAACCTATTCGGTTCATGGGTACCTATCAGTATGACATTGCCACCATCTGGTTACCATGCCAGGGCAATGACCTTTGATTGCATGGCCAAGGGAAAGGGTGTCTCATCACGAGCCAGACTTCTCATCTCTGTGAAAGTACTTGTGGGTAACACCATCAACTCTGGACACCATGCCAAGGTAGTGTCCTCTGGTTATACCTTGAATAAAAAGAAAAAGAAGAAGAAAGGGCAAATAAAAGAAAAGAATAAAGGCAAGAATGGGCTTGGAAAAATTTTCATCCATGATAGGTATAGCTTGCCTTCTACAAAGGCACCCATAGATAACATCATGCATCCCTGGCTCTCGCTTCACCCACATGTTTGGACATCCCCTAGCCACACCACCTCACTTGCATGGTTTGGATGAAACCTTCCTGGAAACTTCCATTTTCTTGTGGATACTAGCACAATAGGACGTCTTGTCTTTTCCTCCAGTATTGTATTGTAGGTTTTGTAATGTCTTTGAGATATTGACTGATGTATCAGGGTTTTTATGCATATGTTTAGTAATATTAATGATGAAATTTGATTGACATTGCTATGATCCCTGTGACTAATAAGCCCATGGAGGGTGTAGCTTTTGATGTGTAGGACCATGCCCGGTGGATAGGTACCATTTGGACTGGTACACATGGGGAGATGATCAGTTCAAACCTCCATGGGGCTTAAGAGCCCATCAAATGGATGTTGATACCCCAAGGGGGCAGAGATAGGACAATGTTTGATCAGGGTTTTGCACCAGAGAAGAAAAGGACGTTCCATCAGGGGCACTTTGGCTAAGCCGGGCCTAGGGGGATTGACCCACTTGCAGTGGAACGTTAGCTCTAGATGACCCAGGAAGTCACCAGGAGGCTTGTGACATCATCACGAGCATATGGAAAATGGACAGGGTTGTTAGCACATGTGGCATTTTGGAAGAGCCCAAGGAGGGCTAACGTTTGGCTTCTAGATGTTGCATTGGCCCTAAACAGGCCTAACACCTCCCTTGAAGGGGATTTTACCTTTTTTTTATAGCTCAGTTAGGGTTTTAATTTGATAATTTAATGTAAAAATAGTATTATGGCCTTGTCGGCCTTTTTATGACCTAAAAGTTAATTAAGGTCATTGATACAATATATATTGAGGAGTTTTAGCCTCATTTTATCATAACACATCACCCACTCATTAGTGAGGTCTGATTTTAGCACTGGGCATTTTTGTTAGTTTAGTGAGGTGCACTTGTTGAAGGAAGGAATTTATTGGCATTTTGTGGTTTTTCTCTTGAAGGAAGGTGTTACAACTACGGTTTGCATGGTTATTTCTTAAAGAATTGTAAGCGTTTTTTTGCAAAACTTCTTGATTGAATGGTTGTAGTGTTATTTTCTTACATGTAGTTATAATTTGTTGAATCAAAACCCTAGGGGACAAGAACACAAGTAGGTCCTTGTCTCATGTCCCCAAAAAGAGAATATTTCATCCACTGAAGAAGGAAGAAAGAGCCTAACCATAGCTACACTTTCATTTCTTCTTCTCCCTAAGCTAGTTGTACTTTCTAGAAGTCAAGAAGGAGGAGATGTCCTAGGCCTAGGTTATCTACACCTAGGGTCATTCTTCTTCTAGGGTTTAGTGATAGAGCCTTGTTGTATCAACACTCTCCCTCAATACACTCTCTTGTCTTGATTTATCTTTCATGCTAGCTGTTTTTCCAAGTTAACCTAAGGAAGGCAGAGAGAGCACGAGGCCTTGCTTTAGCAACACTTCAGAACATTTCCTTCTATTCCTTAGCCATCCTCCTTAAACCCTTGCATCCTCTTCTAAATTGACTCCATTATCCCAAAGGCACTGATCTTAGACCTCCAACATTGAAGTGAAAGTGATCAAACAAACTCTCAAACTCTTTTCTAAATTGAAACCATAACTAACGGCTAACCCTAAAGTTGTTGACGTCATACTTGAATATCTCATCTTTATGCAACAACGTCCTGTTTAAGAAGTAATTGAATGGTGATTTAGGCATTAATTGACGTTGTGTTGATTTGTTACAATGAAATCCATCTCATTTTAGTATCAATTGAGGAAGTGATATTATTTACATTTTCTATATTAATAAACATTGACTCCGTCAATATGTATTGCCATAATTGCTTATTTTAATATCAGATAGTTTTATGAAGTACTAACCCATTGAATTATAGCTTGCATATATTGGTTTGTTGTTGCTTTGCTCCGGGCAGGTGTTCTTCTTTGGTGCTTCACTTCATTATTGATTGTTTAGTCAGGACTATCTATTTTTGGTGGTGACCTGTGAAGGGGGAACTTTACCTTTGTACTTTTAACTTTTTCCTCTTCAAAATGCCAGGTTATCGGGGACGTCTCCTCTGGGCCTAACCTCCCTAAAGAGAAATAACCTCCCCATTGTGGTGACATTGGGTTGGATAGGTTCCTGTTACACCAATTTGACCTCCATATTATAGCCATTTGACCTAGCTACAAACTCTGTGATAACATTTTGGTGCCGTTGCTAGGGAACACTAAGTCAATTCTCCTCAAATGACACATCTTTTCGGTAAGCCTTGCCTCAGGGATCTTTTCTTACAAGCTTACTTGGAAAATCCACTAGGGTGTTTTCCCTATTTCTTTGGTAGTTTCAAGTAAACTATCTGGCGACTCCACAAACTAAAAGGAGATTCAATAATCCTCCTTCCTCTTTCAGAAGGAAGCCTTCCTTGAACTCTCCTATTGTCAAATAACTTTTCGGGAAAATCCTTCCTTTAAGAATCATGTCTATATCTCAAATTGCTACAACGAACCCAACCAAAAATCAAAGACAATGGTCTTCTACTCTTTTTAAATGATTAGACATGTCATCCATACTAGGCTACCCTAGGCAGATTCCACCCAAGTATGAGAAGCGGTTGCCTAAATTTACTGGTACTGATGTAATCAGTACTGAAGAGAACATGAGTAACTTTTGGGCATTTTTCTAGCTTCACCCCATTAGTGACGATGCTGAAGATCTATTCATGAAGGTGTTCTCTACTACTCTTTATGATGCCTCAAGGTGTTGGTACCTGAGCCTTCCCGATGGAAGCATCAAAACCATGGATAGACTTGAAGAGGCCTTTCTCAAAAGATGGAGTGTCAAAGAATACCCTAATATGCTCCTCACCTGACTGAATAGCCTTGCCAAATATGAAAATGAGTCCATTCGGGAATTCCACACCAGATTTGAGTCTTTGCTACAAAGAATTCCCCCAAGCCATCATCTTAAAGATGACTACCTCGTCCAAGTTTACACCAGATCTTTCAATGGCCAACTAGGGTATCTTCTTAGAGACAAAAACTCTCAGTCCATTCAAGAAGCCCAAGATCTCACTACTAAAATAGAGGGAAACCTCTTTTCGTCCAAGATTGAACCTTTTGCTAACCCAAGGGGCAGAATAGACACTAAACCAAAGATAGTTCACAATGTTGAGCTTACTTCTGATCTATGTACCAGTATCACCAAACTACAATCTTCTATGGATGGTATCATAAAGAATCAAGAGGAAATGATGAACAGGATCATCAGGTTGGAAAGATATCATACCCAGGCACCCAAGGTCCCGTACAAAGGGCTATTCCAGAAAGGGGGCCAATTTTATAAACCAAATAATGAGCATGAAGTTCCAAACACTTTGGCCCCTGAAAATGTTGTTGATGAAAATCCTTGGTGCCTAAAATGCAGTGAAGCACATTGGGAACATGAATGCCCCTACAATAGTGGCCATCAACAAGTCAACAACATGGATTGTTTCATGGAGTTTCCTTAGATAAATATCACAGATGAAGAACATTAGGAAGCCGTGAAAGAAGCAGCTAGATCAGCAAGGATGGTGGTGATAAACAACCTGGATCAAGAATCACGAGAAAATCTAAAGAAACAAGAATTTCGGGTGTATAGAAGAAATAATTTGAAGCAACCGACTGCTAATCAGGCAAAGCCCCCACCCCTGGAAATGATTCTTCCCAAGACATCCAAGGTTGGCAAGGTTGATCTGAACTTTGACTTCGAAGGGGTATTATCAAAAATGCGTGTAAACATCCCCCTAAGAGAAGAAATCAAGATCCCATCCAATAAGGAACGATTTGACACTTTATTTTCGGGATCAGATGAGCCTATGAACACCCCTATTTTGTTGCAAGCTGATCACTTCAGGGTCCAATATGGTGAAAACCCTCCTTTCTTCATGAATTTGAAAATGAACGACAAAAACCTCAATAATTGCATGTTGGATACAGGTGCTAGTGCCAACATGATGTCACTCAAAGTCAGGTGACAAGTGCGTTTGAAGGTCACACAACCTTATAGAAACGTATGTGGTTTTGAATCTAAAGCCATACCCACACATGGGGTGGTTGAGAATGTTGAAGTTCTCCTAAAAGAGTACCCAGAGAAGATGGTCCATGTTGACATTGTGGTAGTTGATGTCCCAGATGTGTGGGGAATGCTATTATCTAGGAAGTTTGGTGCAATGTTAGGTGGTACCCTTGATATGGACCTCACATTCTTGCAATTTCATTTGAAAAATGGAACGATAGGTCATCTCCTCAATGTGCCAATAATTGGGGACCATGTGTAGGTTATTACTCACCCCATCAACAATGACAAAGCACAAAACGAGATGATACAAACTCTTCAAAAGTATTCTCTAGAAGATATACCCTTTGCAACAGAGGAGGACTTTGATCAGATCAAATGGCCCAAGATAGAAGAATACCAACAACTCCTAGATGAATTCAAGAACAAAGAAATTGGGATGGTTAAGATATTAAAGAAACATGAAGATGACGTACAAATACACCCCTCTCAATAAGAGGTTTTTAAAGAAAAATCCCACCCCCCTCCCTCAGCACAATACACTAGGGTTGTCCAAGGAACAACCAAATAGAAAGTCATAAAGTACAAGGAGGGAGACATGGTATGGATGTGGGATATCCAAAACAGAGAGCCAACTAATGTAAAAGAAAGCACTCAGTCATGGCTCGGGCCCTTCAAAGTTGGAATGGGATCAGTTAACGACTCATATTATCTATCCACTCTAGAGGGAAGAAGGTGCCCATTACCCATCAACGGGAACCTCCTCAAACCCCACCAAGGTGGGGGGACCTGATTTCACAGGTAAGTGCAAGTAAGTAGGCATTTTTCATGTATTATACCATTTGCATTTCATGTTAGTTTGCTTTTACATTTGTATTGTTGATTGTTTTATTTCAGTATATATATATATATATATGTATGTATGTATGTATGTATGTATGTATGTATGTATGTATGCTGGGGTGACATTACTGCCCCATTTTTGTTATTGATGTCCCTATTGAATTTGAGCAGGTCTGGAGGTTATGCCAGAGATGTTGAGGTTCTCATGCGCTCTATGGTGAGCACATGTCCTCGAGTTGGAGCCAGATGTTATCCCTGATTTTTAGGGATAACCAGGATATCATGTCTCGAGGCCTATAGGTCCTAGACATGGAGTATCGAGAGCAGGATTGACCTGAGCATGGCCCTGGACAACCCACCTTTTTCTTCTTCCCTCATATTTATCTTGTCAGTAGCAGCAACATCCATCACCATCGACTTGGTCTTGTATCAGATGAGGTTCTTGGTCCATGAGGTAATTGGTCCAGGTATCATGGTATGTGTCACTTTCTATCATTGAAACATTTAAACATATGCATATGATTCCTTTTATCTCTAACAACTGCTTGGATCTTACATTAGCCCACTTGACCATGCTCTGGGGGATTGATAAGGTATCCTAGCAAGCCTATGCCCATAGGTATTTGTTTTCCACTAGGGGATTTCTGAAAATCCATCGTCCGCTCCCATCATAGCAACACTATTTCATCTTATCTCCCACTCACTTGATCCATTCCCCTTGTTCGGGAATTGAGTTGACCTATTTGTAGGATTTCACCTTATCTCGTGGGAAGAAAGGGATAAAGGCTCAGAAGGTAAAAGGAGTTGGTAAAAGATAAAAACCTAGAAATAAAACCTCAAGATGCTTCGTCCAGGGATCCCTGAGAAGGCAATCAAAATCCTTTTAGTAAGAAACAAGAGGGACCGGGAAAACAACAAGCAAGACCTAGTCAAGAGGATAGGGGGTCTCATCACGAGCCATCCTATTATGTTCATGGGTACCTAACAGTATGACACTACCACCATTTGGTTACTATGCTAGGGCAGTGACCTTTGGTTGCATGGCCAAGGGAAAGGGGGTCTCATCATGAACAAACCTTCTCATCTCTATGAAAGTACTTGTGGGTAACACTGTCATCTCTGGTCACCATGCCAAGGTAGTGTCCTCTGGTTATCCCTTGAATAAAAAGAAAAATAAGAAGAAAAGGCAAATAAAAGAAAAGAATAAAGGTAAGAACAGGCTTGGAAAAATTTGCATCCATGACAGTTACAACTCGCCTTCTACAAAGGCACCCACAGATAACATCATCCATCCCTGGCTCTCACTTCACCCAGATGTCTGGACATCCCCTAGCCACATCACCTCACTTACATGGCTTGGATGAAACCTTCCTGGAAACTTCCCTTTTATTTTGGATACTATCACAATAGGATGTTTTGTCTTTTCCTCCAGTCTTGTATTGTAGTTTTTTGTAATGTCTTTGAGCTATTAATTGATGTATCATGGTTTTTATGCATATGTTTAATAATATTAATGATGAAATGCGATTGATATTTCTATGATCCCTATGACTAATGAGCCCATGGAGGGCGTAGATTTTGATGTGAAGGACCATGCCCGACGGATAGGTACCATTTGGACCGGTACACATGGGGAGATGATCAGTTCAGACTTCCATGGGGCTGAAGAGCCCATTAGATGGATGTTGATACCACATCAGGGGGCAGAGACAGGAAAATGTTTGATCATGTTTTTCCACCAGAGAAGAAGAGGATGTTCCATCAGGGGCACTTTGGCTGAGCTAGGCCTAGGGGGATTGACCCACTTGCAATTGAATGTTTTCTCCAGATGACCCAGGACGTCACCAGGAGGCTTGTGACATCATCATGAGCATATGGTAGATGGACAGGGTTGTTGGCACTTGTGTCAGTTTGGAAGAGCCCAAGAGGGCCAACGTTTGGCTTCTGGATGCTGTATTGGCCCTAAAGAGGCCTAACGCCTCCCTTGAAGTGGATTTTACCTTTTTTTAACAACTCAGTTAGGGTTTTAATTTGACAACTTAATGTAAAAATAGTATCATGTCCTTGTCAGCCTTTTTATGACCTAAAAGTTAATTAAGGTCATTGATACAGTATATATTCAGGAGTTTTAGCCTCATTTTATCATAACACATCACTCACTCATTAGTGAGGTCTTATTTTAGCACCCTACTTGGGTATTTTTGTTGGTTTAGTGAGGCACACTTGTTGAAGGAAGGGATTTCTTGGAATTTTATTGTTTTTCTCTTGAAGGAAGGTGTTACAACTAGGTTTAGCATGGCTATTTCTTAAAGAATTGTAAGTATTTTTCTGCAAAATTTCTTGATTGAATGGTTATAGTCTTATTTTCTTACATGTATTTATAATTTGTTGAATAAAAACCCTAGGTGACAAGCACACAAGTAGGTCCTTGTCTCATGTCCCCTAAAAGAGAAATTTTCAGCCATTGAAGAAGGAAGAAAGAGCCTAGCCATAGATACACTCTCATTTCTTCTTCTCCCTAAGCTATCCATACTTTCTAGAAGTCAAGAAGGAGAAAATGTCCTAGGTCCAGGTTATCTACACTTAGGGTCATTCTTCTTCTAGGGCTTAGTGATAGATCCTTGTTGTAGCAACACTCTCCCTCACTACACTCTTTTGTCTTGATTTATCTTTCATGCTAGTTGTTTTTCCAGGTTAACCTAAGGAAGGAGGAGAGAGCACGAGGCCTTGCTTTAGCAACACCAGAGTGAGCCTCTCTCCCATAGGGATTTGCTTCTAGAGGCCTGCCATAGTAGCACTTCAGAACTTTTCCTTCTAGTCCTTAGTCGTCATCCTTCAACCCTTGCGTCCTCTTATAAATTGACTCCATTAGCCCAAAGGCACTAATCCTAGACCTCCAATGTTGAAGTGAAAGTGATCAAACAAACTCTCAAACTCTTTTCTAAATTGAAACCCTAACTAGCTGCTAACCCTAAAGTTGATGACGTCATACTTGAATATCTCTTCTTTATGCAGCAATGTCCTATTTAAGAATCAATTGAATGGTGATTTAGGCATTAATTGATGTTCTGTTGATTTGTTACATTGAAAGCCATCTCATTTCAGTATCTATTGAGGTAGTGATATTATTTGCATTTTCTATATTAATAAACATTGACTTCGTCGATATTTATTGCCATACTTGCTTATTTTAATATCATATAGTCTTATGAAGTACTAACCAATTGAATTATAGCTTCCATATATTGGTTTGTTGTTGGTTTGTTCGAGGCAGATGTTCTATTTTGGGGCTTCACTTCATTATTGGTTGTTTAGCCAGGACTATCTATTTTTGGTGGTGACCTGTAAAGGGGGAACTTTACCTTTGTCCTTTTAACTTTTGCCTCTTCAAAACTCCAGGTTACCAGGGACATCTCCCCTAGGCCTAACCCCCATAAAGAGAAAGAACCTCCCCATCATGGTGACATTGGGTGGGATAGGTTCCTGTTATGCCAGTTTGACCTCCATCTTATAGCCATTTGACCCAGCTACAAACTGTGTGATAACATTTTGGCATCGTTGTCGGGGAACACTAAGTCAATTCTCCTCAAACGACACATCTTTTCGGTAAGCCTTGCCTTAGAGACCTTTTCTTACAATCTTACCTGGCGACTCCACTAGGGTGTTTTCCCTATTTCTTTGGTAGTTTCAAGTAGTCTATCTAATGACTCCACAAACTAAAAGGATATTCAATAATCCTCCTTTGTCTTTCAGAAGGAAGCCTCCCTTGAACTCTCCTGTTGTCAAATCACTTTTCAGGAAAAGCCTTTCTTTAAGAATCATGTCTAGCTCTTAGACCACTACAACAAACCTAGCCAACAATCAAACACAATGGTCATCTACTCTTTTCAAACCGTTAGACATGTCAGCCATACTAGGCTACCCTAGGTAGATGCCACCCAAGTATGAGAAGTGGTTGCCTAAATTTACCGGTACTGATGCAATCAGTGTCGAAGAGCACATGAGAAAATTTTGGGCATTTTTCAAGCTTCACCCCATTAGTGATGATGTTGAAGATCTAGTCATGAAGTTGTTCTCCACTACTCTTTATGATGCCTCAAGGCGTTGGTACCTGAGCCTTCCTGATGGAAGCATAAAAACCATGGATAGACTTGAAGAGGCCTTTCTCAAAAGATGGAGTGTCAAAGAAGACCCTAATATGCTCCTCACCCAACTGAACAACCTTGCCAAATAAGAAAATGATTCCATTCGGGAATTCCACACCAGATTCGAGACTTTGCTACAAATAATTCTCCCAAGCCATCATCCGAAAGATGACTACCTCATCCATGTTTACACCAGATCTTTCAATGGTTAACTAGGGTATCTTCTTAGAGACAAAAACCCCCAATCCATTCAAGAATCCCACGAGCTCACTACTAAAATAGAGGGAAAATTCCTTTCATCAAAGATTGAGCCTTTTGCTAAGCCAAGGGGGAGAATAGACACTAAACCAAAAATAGTTCACAATGTTGAGTTGTTAAGAACCAAACATCAATATAGCATAGAAAAACTTCAAGAAAAGTACTCAACGCCTTGAAAAAGAGATAATATCAGATAATAAGCCTCTTCGAGGGGGCAACATCCTTTTACCCCACTTAAATGTTCAAGTACAAGATGATTCAAAATGAAAATGTCTCCTTGGTATATATAGGAGA
>ML815324.1:0-19440 GCA_009831015.1 Picea engelmannii
GGGTAACCATTGAGCCCACTGATTTTTCTTTTCCGATGCAAAACACCTCAAATATGTTTCCAAACACTTGTTGACAACTTCAGTTTGACCATTAGTCTTGGGATGATAAGCTATGCTGAGATGCAATTGGGTGCCTTGTAGCTTGAATAGTTCTTGCCAAAAATTGCTGGTGAAAGTTGGGTCACGATCAGAAACAATAGAATGCGGCATGCCATGAAGCTTGAAGACCTAATCCATGAAAAGTTGAGCCACAGTGGATGTTGTAAATGGGTGTTGAAGAGAACATAAATGAGCATACTTGGAAATGCGATCCACTACCACCATGATGACTAATTTATTTCCCGATTTAGGTAAGCCTGTAATAAAATCCATAGAGATATCCCTCCAAATAGTAGGTGGAATCGGAAGCGGTTGTAGTGTGCCAAGAGATTTGGATGTTTCTCCCTTGTTGCATTGACACACATCACATTTAGCTACAAAATTACAAACGTCTTGTTTCATACCATTCTAGAAGAAAGAACGTTTGACCCTGTCATAGGTTTTGGTAAACCTGGAGTGCCCAGTTGTGGGTGTAGCATGAAGCTTAGAAAGTACCGTGGATTAACTTTTGACTGTTTACTTAAATACAAACAAAATTTGTATCAAAGCTCACCATGGATCCAAGAGTACCCTGGGGAAACTGGAGAATTAGTCTGCAATTGTTGTATTAGATGTGAACTTTTGGGATTGTGTAGCCATTCCTGGTGACTGGCTTGGAGCCAATTTGGTACAATGAAGGAGAGAGAAAAAAGGGATCCTTCATCTTCATATTTTTGGGAAAGTGCATCCACAACCACATTGTCTTTTCATTTCTTGTAAATGATCTCATAATCATATCCAAAGAGCTTAGTAACCCATTTTTTTTGCTCTGGGGAGGAAATGCGTTGTTCCAGAAAATACTTGAGGCTTTGATGATCTGTCTTAATTTGGAAGCATTGCCCCAATAGATAAGGGAGCCATAGATCAACGACATGAAAAATAGCCAACATTTCCTTTTCATAGATTGATTTTCTAAAATTTCATTCAAACAATTGTTTGTTGGTAAAGGCCAAAGGCCAACCCTCTTGCATAAGGACAACGCCAATTCCTTTCCATGAAGCATCACATTCTAGGAAAAAGATCTTTGTGAAATCGAGAAGGGCCAGGAATGGAGTGGTGCACATGGCTATCTACAAGGTTTGAAAAGCCTGAGAAGTTGTTGGAGTCTAAGTGAAAGAATTATTTTAAGGAGTGCAGTGAGAGGTTCCGCAATCTTTCCATAATTCTTAACAAACTTGTGATAATAACCTGTTAAGCCCAGAAATCCATGCAAGCTTTTGAGAGTCTTTGGATGAGGCCAGTATTGCATAGCTTCAATCTTTTTAGGATCCACCCTGATTCCATCCTTTCCAACAAGATGACCCAAGTACTCGACTTCTGAGGCGCCAAAAGCACATTTAGACTATTTCAGGAAAAGTTGGTGCTAAGAGAGTAGATGGATAATTTGATCCACATGAGCTAGATGGTTTGTTCAGGTTTTTCTATAGATGAGGATATCATCAAAGAAAACTAAGAAAAAATGATGGAGAAAAGGACAAAATACATGATTCATGAGGCTTTGGAAGGTGGAGGGGGCATTACACAAGCCAAAGGGCATGACCAAAAACTCATAGTGCCCCTCACGAGTTCTAAAGGTAGTTTTAGGAATGTATGCCTCTTTCATACGTATCTGGTGGTAGCCAGAACGAAGATCAAGTTTAGTAAAGAACCAGGCGCCACTCAATTCATCCAAGAGGTCATCAATGATAGGAATGGGAAATTTGTCTTTAATGGTGAGTTTGTTGAGGGCGCGAAAGTCAGGACACATGCACCAAGAACCTTGTTTCTTCAGGACCATGACCACAAGAGAAGAGTAGGGGCTCGTATTAGGGTGGATAATGCCTTCGTTAAATAGTTCTTGAACCATTTTCTCAATTTCATTTTTTTGGGAAAAGGGGTGACGATAGGGACAGATATTGGGAGGAAGGCTTCCTGGTACAAGGGGAATGGAATTATCATGAACACCATGGGAAGGAGGGAGTCCCTGGGGAGTGGAAAATACCACTTGATGTTTAGAGAGGATGGATTGGAGGTCTTATAGCAAAGAGGGTGTCTCAATTTCTTGTATGGCATGGAGTTGGGAAATAATGCCAAAATGACATTTTTTGAGTAGCTTTTCCATGTGATGGGAACTAATGATGTCAGGTGAACCGATGGTGATTCCTTGGAACTTATATTGTTGGCCCTCCTGGTTGAATTGCATGGTTAATTCCTTAAAATCCATGAGAATGGGATCTAAATTCCTTAGCCAATCTGCACCCAACATAATGTCACAACCACCCATATCGATAGCAAACAAATGAGATTTCAAGTGGTAGTCACCAATTTGGAGACACACATTTATTTCCTATGTGTATGAATCCATCAACCATGGGTTTATGTGCGTAATGACAGATATATGTAGCTTAAAGACGTCAAAATATGTCTCTACCCTGAAAAAAATTAACCCACAATTTTCTGCAGAGGAAAGTGCTATGATACCACTTGTAATATTCCAGATATAAAAAGTATGCAGAATAGAAATAAAATGCTAGAAATGGAAGATAAACAACAATATAACCAGAAAAACACCAAAATAACACTGAAATGATATCAGAATAACACCATAAAGAGAACTTTGATTCTGAGAGCAATGTTCAATTACCTCTTCGAGGGGGCAACCTCCAGTCGAGCAAAGCTCTATTACAATAATATCCAAGCTAGGGTTCTCATACCCTCGACTCCTATTTAGACTAAATATGTCTATCAAAAGAACCATCTAGAGGAATATTCTTCTAGAAGCAGAAGCTTCTATAAGTTCTTCTTACATCTGACTTATTCTACCTTATTGCAAGGCCTTATTAATATTGACCTTTATTACATCCGAATATATTGTTCTACCTACTTGAGGGGTTAGGTCCCTAACACTTTATCAACTGCCATATATGAATAAACATATCCTTGTAGAACAATGTATGAACTTCCAAAACATAATGCATGAGTAGAAGTACCTCTCAAATACCTAAGAATCCACTTTACTACCTCCCAATGTTCTTTACTTGGATTGTTCATATACTTGCTCACAACTCCCAATGCATGTGCAATATCTGGTCTTGTGAAAACCCTCACATACATCAAGCTGCCAAATGTTGATGAATAAGGGACCTTGGACATGTATTCTATCTCCCTTGTGTCTTGGGACACATTTCCTTAGTTAATTTGAAATGGATGGCCAAAGGTGTACTAACTGGTTTTGCATTCTGCATTCTAAACTTCTCCAACACCTTCTCTATGTACTCACCCTAAGACAATGCCGATTTTTTATTTTTATTGTCTCTTGTTATTCTCATACCAAGGATTTTCTTTGCAATACCCAAATCCTTCATCGCAAATGAATTAGCTAATTTCTTCTTGAGCACATTTATATCCTGCATATTAGACCTTGCAACAAGCATGTCATCTACATACAATAGCAAGATAATATAGCTTCCATTTTCTATCCTTTTAAAATAAATACATTGATCAAAATGACATCTACTATAAACGTGTTCTATCATAAACCTGTCAAACTTCAAATATCACTTCCTTGGAGCTTGATATAGGCCATACAAGCTCTTCTTCAACTTGCATACCAAATTTTCCTTCCCTTTGACCTCATACCCCTGTGGCTGCTGCATATAAATTTCTTCCTCCAAATCCCCATGGAGAAAAGTTGTTTTTACATCTAACTGTTCAAGATGTAAATATTCTATTTCCACAAGACTTAATACAGTCCTAATTGAAGTCATATTAACAACATGAGAAAACATTTCATCAAAATCTATACTTTTCTTTTGTGCAAACCCCGTTACAACAAGTCTAGCCTTGTACCGCTTTTTCCTCCATTTTCTTCCTTCATCTTGTAAACCCATTTATTCTGCAATGCTCATTTTCTTCCAGGCAACAAAACCAAGTCTCAAGTCCAGTTATTTAACAAGGAATCCATTTCCTCTTTCATGCCTTGCTCCCATTTCTTTTTAGTGTCTACCTGTATTACCTATTCATAACATTGTGGATCACCAGAATTAGTCAACAATAAATAATACAATGAAGGAGAGTATCGTTCAGGGGGTCTACTTAACCCGATATATATTCTAACAAAAGTTGTTGGAGTTTGAGGTACCTGTTGCTCCTGTTGTTGTACATTTTTATTTTTTGGTACCTTTGGAATTTTTTTTCCAACGATCTCATCAAGCATTGTGTGTTTTGGTTTTTCTTTTTCTTGTTTATTTCCATACAACTGACCTTTGTACATGACCTTCTCATTGAATATGCCATCTCTACTCCTAATGATTTTGTGATTTTCATAATCCCATAAGTGATAACCAAAATCATTAACATCGTATCCAATAAAGGTACACTTCTTGGATTTTTCCTCAATATTTTTTCTATTTTCTTTATCAATATGGACAAATGCTTCACAACCGAACGTCTTCAAAAATGAATAGTTTACCTTTTTACCTTTCCATTCCTCCTTTGGAATTCAACCATACAAAGAGATTGAAGGTCCTCTGTTTATTAAGTAAACAATAGTATCTATAACACCTGCCCATAACTGTAAGGGAAACCCATCATGCAATATCATACTCCTTGCACACTCCATGATTGTCGTGTTCATACTTTTTGACACACCATTTTCTTGTGGTGTTCTTGGAACTATTTTCTCTCTATGAATCCCATGGTATTAATAGTAATCATCAAAATACTTGTTGTAATATTCACCTCCATTGTCTAATCCAAGACACTTCAACCCTTTTCCTGTCTCATTCTCAACCAAAGATTTCCATTTCTTACAAGTATCAAAAACATCATATTTTTGTCGAATTCAATAAACCCAAGTTTTTCTAGTTGCATCATAAATAATAGTAACATAATAAAGAGATCCACCAAGAAATGATACCTAAGCTGGTCCCCATACATATGTATGCACAATATCTAACCTTTCACTCTTCTTTTCTTTTCCAACTCTGAGAAATCTGACTCTCTTATGTTTTCCATAAACACGGTGCTGACAAAAATCCAAATTAATTTGTTTAAGATATGGAAACAAATTTATTTTGTGAAGTATCTGCATCCCCTTCTCACTAATTTCTCCAAGCATATGATTCCAAAGTGTTGTATCCACTCCTATAGAAGCTAAAGAGATATACGAGTTAGTATTACCAGTACATAAATACAATGTACATACCTTGTCTCCTTTTTCTATCACCAGTGATCATTTGGTGACCTTCCACAACTTATCTGTAAATATAGATATACAACCTTCACTTGATAACTGCCCTATTGAAATACGAATTTTCCTTAGATTGGTACATGTCTTACCTCTTTCAATAACCATTCGTTTCCATTCTTTTGCTTTATTTGTACGTTACCCATTCCAACAATTTTGCATGGTGCATCATCACCCAAATGAACCTGTCCAAAATCACCTTGAACATAATCTAAAAAATGTTTCTTATGGGGCGTGGCATGAAATGAAGCCCCTGAATATACTACCCAAGACTCATAAATATTATCTATAGAAAGAATCAAATCATCTTGTAACTCATCACATGTTACATTTGCTTCCTTATTTTTTTCATGTTGTCCATCTCTTTGTTTGTTTGTTTCTTTGGAGCTCTGTAGTCTTTCTTCATATGTCCTTTCTTCCCATAATTCTAGTACTCTATCTTTCCCAGTTTTTATTTGAATATTCCCTTCCTATAATTCCCACGATTCCCTGATCCCTTTATTCTATCCTTTTGTCTTCCCCATTTCTCCATAGTCAATGCATTACTTGATGTCTCATCTGTGCTTTTCCGTCGCATTTCCTCTCTAAGGATAACACCAACAACATCGTCAAATTTTAGAGTGTTTGAACTAGAGACAAAGTTACTTATAGCCATGACCAAGCCATTCCATATTTATAGAAATGAGCAGAGGATTAGAAGAGCCCCGACCTCATCATCAAAATCCACTTTTACAGAACTTAGTTGATTATTAATCATATTAAATTCATTTAAATGATCTAAAACAAACCCACATTATGACATCTTCATATTAAATAATCTCTTCATTAGAAGTACCTTATTGTACGCTGAGGGTTTTTCATACAGTTTATCCAATGCATCCATTTTCTCCTTTGTTGTATTTTCTTTTGAAATATTGAAATCCACCAACGCTACTAGGCTCAGTCGTATCGTTCCTAGTGTCTTTTTGTCAAGAACCTCCCATTCTTCATCCTTCATGGCCATCAAATTATTTTCTGTTCCACCCAATGGTAGGAATATATCCTTACGAAATAAATAATCTTCCATCTGCATCTTCCATAACTGGTAGTTTTGGTCGTTAAATTTCTCGACCCTAAAATTTCCATCTTCTGCCATTACTCCCACTCGAACTAGGAACCCTCTTTCACTGCGAGTTACATTTCACTTTGATACCAATTGTTATAAAAATAGGATCGCGGAGCAATACAATAAAACAAATGCATAAATAAAACACAAAATATACACAATAAAATAGAGACACAGATATGCGTGGTTCACCGAGTGTGGGTTACATCCACCAGAGAAATTGTCAGGTCCTTCCTTTTTATTATCCAAAAAAATGAAGGGATACAACCTAAAACATACCACTGTAAATTTCTCTTCTTTCTCTCATAGTATCCTCTCTCAGAATACAATATTCACCATCATACACAACCAGAATACAATTCCCTCATAAAAGAGGGTTTCCTTCTACTGCAAAAAAACCCTAAAAATAACTTCTACCATCAGATCTGCGACCTTATAATGAACAGTCCATATTGACTATGAAATTACAAAATTTTACAAGGCATTCTTTTTCCCAATATTTCTCTTTGGGGGCACTACCCCTGAATCCCCCACCAGGTGGGGCTACAAAAATTGTCGTCGTCCCCCCTTGGACCCCCCTGGCGACAGTTTTGGGGGGGGAAATCCCCCCCACATCCCCCATTAGGGAATGGGGTCCTCTGAATCAAGAAGATAATCAAGCTCCAAAAACAACAGATTGGAGCCTGGGTGAAGGGCTATCCTCAAGCATAGGTCCCTTAATTCTATTGTGAAAGAATCCACATTGGAGGCCTTTCTTTTGGGATTCTATTCTCTCCTCACTCCTGAAATAAGGATGAAGGAAATGAGCCATATGATTTTGAGAGGCCATAGGCATTGACTTTCGACCCTCAAGCCAATGACATGAACAATATTTCCACTGACGCTCTCCCCATCCATGAAACATTGTGAGTAATCGACATATGAATCGAGCTAGGGATCCACCTTTCCTCTAATGAGGGAAACCCATTTGACCATGTGGAATCAATTGTTATAGGTGGCAGGGAGGTGTTGCTCAGGTGATAGATTATTGTACTTTCCTACACTAATATACTCCTATAGTAGATTAACATTGTATCCCTCACATGTTCCTAGGACCTCCCATGAGGGAGTCAATTCCAGTCCCACTTTGATACCATGTAAGGAAATGGGAGAGTAGACATTATTTCACACACCAAAACTATATCGAGTGCTCTATTAAATAAATGTAATAGTACACATAAATACATGAATGTTTTCTCAATATAGACACATTATCTTGGTCACACTAACAACCAATTGAGAGAATATCTCAACCACACACTAAACTAGGAGCTAACTATTTGGAGATAATATCTCATATCCAACTAGATATAACAACCTCCTAAAGAATATAAATAGACTCCTTACATACAGACAAACGCTACCCAATAATGACCAATAATCATAACAACCACAAATATGATCACACATAAGACAAGTAGGAGTTAATAATTCCAACATGTGGTTGTATGAGATCATCTAAGTCATATCAACTTAGCCTAATCCATCTAAGTTCACCTTGGATCAAACCATCTCATTTATTTTCAAACCCACTAAATTGGCTCAACAAGACTCATCAAGGGTCAAACTAGTCAAGTTGTTGCAGTAAGGATCTTATGGTCGTCTCAATATTTTGGCTCAACTAGTCATTTCAATCATCTCAACCATCTTAACTCAATTACCCATATAAATAATTTTCCCTCACTATTTCATTGTGATCATGTTAATCATCTCAGATCACCTAATCATTGTGGTTGTCTTAACTCACACAGTGACCTTAGTCATATCGACGAACTAGGTGTTGCATTTGACTTGACTAGCTCAACCATCTCGACTCAACAAACCATTGTAGTTGTATAGGTCATTTCAACTCACTTATTTGTTGTGGTCATCTCAACCATTTTGGATCACTTATCAAAACAATCCTAGAGTAAGACAAGTCAACCCCTATTTCATTAAATTTGTATTAACAAGGAAGAATCTAGACTAAAAAACTGTGAAATTTGACTCTAAAAGTCTCAATATTAGCCTTCCTAAAGTGAAAAATTAAGTTYTGAAAGTGGCAATATTGGTTTTCAAAACTGTKATTTTCGATTTKGAAAGTGTGAATTTTGAATCATTTTGAACCTAAAAAGTGTKATTTTCGATTCCAAAAATGTGAATTTTGAAATACAAAAGTCTCAGTTTTGATTCCAAGTGTGTGAATTTCGATTCCAAAAGTGTCAATATCTATTTTCTATAATGTGTATTTAAATTTCAATATTTTKAATTGTTTTCTTAATTTTCATTTCTAACTAAATTCAAGATTAATGTACAATAGTCAACAAAATATTTGTGTATGTGCATKCATAATATCGTTATGACACCCATTGCTAAATATATCAATACTGAAGASATGCAATAAAATAAAATAAAACAACAAAATCATTGTACTCCAAAGTTGTACTTTTTCATAAATATTTAAGGCAACATCACTCAAATAAAGTATCATTCATCAACATCCCTCCCACTCAACATTATGTTCCATTTGTTCTTGTTGTTACTTAATTGTTGAAAGGCCCTTCTTAGTTATTTTTATTTTCTCTATTGTCCATCCTACCCTTGGTGACCATGCCCATATGATGCTATTAACATCAATGAACATGTTTTCTTTGAACCAACGACCCATTTTTTTTTTATTTAAACATTTTTTGTACAATTGTTTGTTAACCTTTGATGTTCTAGTTGTCTTCCATCATTGAACCTCTAATTTGTAACACTCAATAGTAGCATATGGATTTCAATAAACACTTCCCTTTGCCCTACCCAACCACATAGCACAATCTCTTTAAGGTGATTGTACTATGAGCATTTGTCCCTCTACAACATCATCATTTGGAGAGAATGAATCTCTAGGTTTTTTAATGTAGAGGTCCAATATATCAATCCTTAATTACAGGGACATTTTCCCTCAAGTTCGCTTCCATAACTTCATTTGAGAAATTTATAGGAGCATTGTTTCTTATTTCTTGCACTATGGTTGGCCAAAAATTAGTTGTTAAGTGCTCAATTATCTGAAAGGGAGTATCCAAATATTTATATATAGTCCCCTACTAAATTATCTTGGGGTGCCAATATTGTTCCCCTCTAACAATTCCTTTTTTCTAGAATGAAATATATGTTTTTATTCTAGTTTTTGTTTCATCCATTTCAAAAGGTCTTCTTACCTATATATTTAACAATTGAGGCCACCCCATTGGTAATTCTACACCGCCACTAGGAAAAGATAACCACTTGTTAATATGAAGTGAAAATTTTTAATACTGAAGTGAGGCTTATATTACATAACTAGTCTATCATCAATGTGCTGAAAATTGAAGAATTGTCATACTTTGGTACCAATGATCTTGGAGTTACCATCCAAAAGGTGTGGTTCCACAAAGCTCTTGAAGTAAAAAAAATCATCAATTAAATATGGTATTTAGGAATTTTTATCCTCACATGTCCTATACGTTATCTATTATCTCTTGTAGTGAAAACATGTGATTTTCAAAACTGTGATTTTCAATTTTGAAAGTGTGAATTTTCAATAATTTTGAACCCAAAAAGTGCGATTTTTTTATTCCCAAAGTGTGATTTTTCGATTCCAAATATGTGAATTTTGAAATACAAAAGTGTCAATTTTGATTCCAAGTGTGTGAATTTCTAATCCAAAAGTGTCAATATCTATTTGCTATAATGTGTATTTAAATTTCAATATTTTGAATTTTTTTCTTATTTTTTATATCTAACTAAATTCAAGATCAATGTACAGTTTTCAACAAATTATTTGTGTATGTGCATGCATAATATTATTATGACACCCATTTCTAAATATATCAATATTTAAAAGATGCAATAAAATAAAAACAAGCAACAAAATCAGTGTACTCCAAAGTTGTACCTTTTAATAAATATTTAAGGCAACATCACTCAAATAAAGTACCATTCATCAACATCCCTCCCACTTTCAACATTATGCTCCATTTTTTCTTGTTGTGCCTTAATTGTTGCAAGGCCTTTCTTATTTATTTTTATTTTCTCTCTTGTCCATCCTAACCTTGGTGACCATGCCCATATGATGTTATTAACATCAATGAACATATTTTATCTGAACCAACAACCCATTGTTGTTTTCTATTTAATTTTTTTTTATACAATTCTTTGTTAACCTTTGATGTTCTAGTTGTCTTCCATCATTGAACCTCTAATTTGCAAGACTCAATAGTAGCATATGGATTTCGATAAACACTTCCCTTTTCCCTACCCAACCATACTGCACAATATTTTTATGGTAGTTGTACTATGATCATTTGTCCCTCTACAACATCATCATTTGGAGAGAATGGATCCCTGCACAATCTTATCTTGCTCTCAAATTAGAAAATCACAAAATGGCTCAAGAGAGGGTTATTTATAAGAACTCCCTAGAGATTCTTTAGTGGCATAAAAGGTAGATACAAAAACATAATATGCACTACCAAGATTAGAAAGAATAGTATATATGCATTGATCTTCCTTCAGATCTAGTTCACATTCTATACATAAAATTCTTAGTGTTTTGAACTTAGACAAGTAGTCTTCAATGCAAGGGAAATCATTTGGACTTAAATTCATTAACTGGTTTTCCAACTGCTGAGCTCGAACAATATTGTGTTTATCAAACACAACTTCAAGATTTTCCCAAGATTGATTCGGGCTCTCAATTTTTTGAAGGTGAAACCTTAAATCAAGAGAGATGGACATTTTTATTAGTCCACGAGCTTCGTCATTCCTATTAATCCCTTTTGCATCATTTTCATCATAAGTGGGTTGTTATTCTTTTCCCAAGGTAATCTGATAGAGTCCTTTACTTCTTAATAAATCCTCCATATGAGATTTCAATTGGAAGTAGTTGGTACTGGTAAGAAAAATATCACTGGGAGGATCCATATTAAAAATGCTAAAAAGGATGAAACGGATGGTCTATATGGAAGGATCTTGAAAAAATAGGTTGTTTAAAAAACAACAACACTGAAAATGGACTTCGGATGTGAAATCTATGCCCTTTTTAAAAAGGGCATAAATGGTAACCAAAGAGCCACGTGGCAGGTAGAAGTTGGTCCATGTGGTGATACCCCTCCTAATAAACTTGCTTTTACAAATAAGTTTCTTATGAAGTGACCTTCTTTTATACAATACGCGGGGATCACTTTTACAATGAAGTTACTTGATAAAAGAAAGTTCCATGTAAAAGAAATAACTTTAAAATAAAATATTAAAGATACTTATAGTGATTCACTTTTATAATTTAAGTGAAATACACTTTACAATGGATGCATGAACTTTTTCAAAAAAAGTAACAAAAAAGAGACTTGAACTCAAAACCTCTTACTTAATAAATCCATTGTTAACCAAGTGAGCTAGTGCAAAACATGTATTTTTTAGAAAGAGGATTGGTGGTGTTGTTGTTTTTATGGTGGTGGAAGACGGGATTGGAGAGCATGCTCATAAAAAACTATTTTCACACAAGAAAAACAAATTTCTTCTCGATGGCAATAAGAGTTGCATCTCGGTTAGCTTACTCAGAAGATGCAAGTTTTCCCTCTATTTCTGATTGACTAAGATCGCACAAATCTCACGAAAAAGAGCATATGTAGATAGGAAAACCCTTTCCGATCTGTTTCTAATTTTCCAAGATTGCATAGAGAATAGGGAAAAGAACATACATAGATAAAAAAAAGTAGAAACATGAAAAAAAAAAAAAACCGAAATATTATCTCTGCAAAAATTTGAAAGGGTGTATTTGGGATTTATACCTCCGGATCTGACTAAAATGGTTGTATCTTGGGAAAACATAAACCTTTTCTACTGAAATGAAAAGCATTCCTAAATAAAATGAGCTCTTAGGATGCAATGGAATAGTCGTCTTAGCCCCAAAATGTATAGAAATAGAATAAACCATAGATGAGGCAACACAACTTCACGATCTTGATCTACAATAGGAGCAGGTCTTCACATGCATTATGATACCATGTTTGACAACACAGGTATTCCAGCATAGGATTAACACCTTCAGTAACCACTCACACAACTAGATCAAATATCAATACACCGATGTTTTTACATGGTAAAACCCTACAGGGAAACATCCATGGCCCCAACCAATGTGGCCACTTGGAGAAATTTGTTAATGAGAAAGAAAAAAATTTCAAAGAGATTTGCAAGAGAGTTTCTCAAAATCGATCATTGAAAAATGACCCTCCATGCTCTTTAAATAGAGATCATGGAACAATCAGGTGTTAATCCACAGATCAATGTAGCTGTTAAAATTGAGGAGAATATCATCCCTTAGATCATTCTATGTCAGGAACATACAGTGATCATCAGATAACCTAACTACAAATGCATACTAATGGATACTAAAGAAACACACTAAGAAACACACTTTTTACGTAATGACACATTAGACCAAGTTGATATTAACTAACTCCTAAGTGTCTAAATATCCTAACACCTACGGGGAAACATCCACGACCCTAACCAACGTGGCCACTTGGAGAAATTTATTAATGCAAAAAAAAAAATACAGAGAGATTTACAAGAGAGTTTCTCACAATAAATCATTTGTAAATGACCCTCCATGCTCTTTAAATAGAGAACATGGGCCAATCGGGTGTTAAGCCATAAATAAATGTAGTCGTTAATATCGAGGAAAACAAGAACCGTCAGATCACTCTATGTTGGGAACATATCATGACTGTCGGATTTCCTAACTACAAATGCACACTAGTGCATACTAAATAAACACACTAAGAAACACACTTTTACCTAGCGAAATATTAGACCAAGATGATCTTAACTAATTCCTATGTGTCTAAATATCCTAACACCCCCCTTAAGAACAACATGGGATAGGATTGAAGGATTTACAAAGGCGACACAATAGGATAAGGAAGGAGAAATTAGAGCTTATCCCCCTTTAATGACAACTTCCTAAACTCCTAACATAGATCAAAATTTGGAAAATTTTTCTTCAGTAAGAGACTTTGTGAAAAAGTCTACAACTTGATCTTCTGTAGGGAAAAAGAGATTCAATAAATCGATCATTAATGAGCTTTTAGATAAACTTCATTTGTATCTCGATGTGTTTGTTGCGTTGATGTTGATATAGATATTTGGTGAGTTTGATGGCACTTTGATTGTCGTGCCAGAGGGTGATTAGATTTTGTTGTTGGAATCCAAAGTTTGAAAGGATTCATTGAAGCCACAAGTATTCCTGACTTGCATTGACTACTACTCGATACTCTGCTTTTGCTAAAGAAAGAGTAATATGTATGTTGTTTATTACATTCCCAAGTGATAGGTCTTGAACCAAGGATGAAAACATAACCTGCAATAGAATTTCTATCATCAGGGTCGTCGGACCAATCTAAATTAGTGAAACCAACCAATAAAGGAGTCCCCCTGGAGATGTAATGTATCTTGAACTCAATTGTACCTTGGACATACCAAAGTATTATTTTAGTTGCTTTCCAATGGCTTTCATGGGGTGTTTTCATATACCGGGCAACAAGACCAACAACAAAGGAAAGATCGAGACATGTATGAGTCAAGCATAAGAGGCTACCAACTAACTAACGGTACAAAGTGGCATCAACTTTGGGAGACGTATAGGTGGTAGCAAGTTTGACTCTAGATTGGAAGGGAGAAGGGGTTGGTTTTGAATATTCCATGTGAAAGCGATGAAGAGGGTCACAAGCATACTTAGACTAGGAAAGAAAATTTCCTTTCTTGGTTTGCAAAACTTGGAGGCTAAGGAAATAGTGCAAATAACCGAAGTCGATCATTTCAAATTTATTTTTAAGGTTGGTTTTCACATGGTTTAAGAGTTTTAGGTCACTACCAATGAGGATAAGGTCATCAACATAAAGAAAAAGTATTATGATATGGATTCCTACTTTCTTGGTATAGACAATGGGGTCAAAATGGAATCTGAGAAAGTCAATGTCAATAAGAAAGTTGTCCATTTTGGCATACCAATCTTGGGGAGCTTGCTTAATACCATAAAGATAGTTCATAAGGTGAAAAACAAGGCTAGAGTCATTTTGGACATAGCGAGAAGGTTGTTCCATGTAGATTTCTTCTTGCAAATCCCCATGCAAGAAGGAAGATTTGACATCCATCTGATGGACCTCCCATTTATGTGAGGTTGCAAGGGCTAGAACAAGGCAGATGGAATTCATTTTGGCTACAGGGGAAAGGGTTTCATTATAACAATGCCTTAAAATTGAGAGAATCCTTTGGAAACTAACTGAGCCTTGTGTCTTTCAACACTTCCGTCTAAAGAATACTTAGTTTTGTAGACCCATCTATATGTGACAAGTTTTCTTCCTTTTGAAGGAGGTATAAGATCCCAAGTATTGTTCGTCATTAAAGAGTGATAATATTCATTCATTTTTGCATCCCAATATGGATGATATGAATCTTCTTCAAATGTCTATGGATCATGAGTCTCTGAAACTTGAACCAAAACAGAAGAGGCTCACTAGAACCGTGAACGAGTCTGACATTGATTTAAAGGATCACCAATAATATCACCAACTACTTCTCGTGTTTGAATGGACCAATCTAGGAAGTGGTGGTACTAGTGTAGGTTTAGCTTCAATGGACTCATGTGGAGGAAGGTGAGTAGGCAGAGGTGGATTTTCATCCTCACTATCATCATATGAAGAACCATAATAGGAACAAAAGATGGCACAAACACCAAATATGGTTTGCAGGCCAAAGAAGGAACAAGCATTGAATTAGGCTCGCACGGCAAGAGATTTTCATCAAATTTAACATCTCTTCTAATAATAATTTCATTACAATGTGGTTGAATAAGTCTATAACCTTTGACATCTTCAGAATAACCTACTCTTCTCACTTTTAGGCTGAAATGATTTCCTTTTCACATCGAGAATGTAAGCTCATGATACACTACCAAATACACAGAAGTGACTTACATATGGCTTAATTTAATTCCTTGCTTCTTCTGGTGTTATATTTTTAAGAGCCTTTGTGGGAGTGTGATTTACTATGTAATTTTCACAATTAATGGATTCCAGCTAATACTTTAGACTTAATCCCTTAGATTTGAACATACAATTAGCCATTTCTTTTAATGTGTGTTTGTTTCTCTCAGCAACACCATTTTGTTGTGGTGTATATGGAATAGTGTGTTGCATTTGGATTCCCTATGCAACACGGTAACTTGTAAAATTATTGTTCACATATTCACCTCCATTATTTGTTCTTAACCTTTGAAGTTGATGTCCAGATTATTTTTCTACAAGGGATTTGTAAGCCAAAAACCTGTAAAAAAATTCACTCTTAAGTTTTAAGAAGTAAACCCAAGTGTGTCTAGAAAAGTCATCAATGAAATTTAAGAAACACTAGCACTCAGAAAAAGGATAAGAAAGTGGACCAAAAAAATCACTTTAAACAAGTTGTAAAGGGGTTGAGGTGTTTCAAGAAGCATGTTTGTCAAAAATGTCCTGATGATGTTTTTTGAGAACACAACCAGCTCAAACACCATCTTTGCAAGAAACAAGAGGAAGACTAGTCACCATCTGTTGATTACTTAGTTTTTGCAATGAGTGATAGTTTAGATGACCAAACCGGTCATGCCAAAGTTTGCTCAAGTCATTGTATGAGCAATAAAAACTATTGGAAAAGGTGATGACCCAAATTTTTCAAACTTGTACAACCTGGTAATATCATCAACAATTCCATTGCAAGAACATGCTTAAGATATTTTGGATCCTTGATTACAACTTGTTGAGGTGAGAAGTCTACAGTTTTACCTTCACCTGAATGAGTGATTTGATATACTGATAGAAGGTTGAAGGAAAGACTTGGAACACATAATACATCATTAAAATGACCATTATCTACCCGAACTATTATAGACCCTACAACATTAAGAGGTGTATCATTACCAAAAAATATTTTCTTGGTGTTACATTCATTTAAGAGAAGAAAATATGATTTTATCCTTAGCCATATGATAAGATGCCCCATAATCAATAAGCCACTCATTAGAAGAAGTAGAAGTTGCATTGAAGGAGAAACTAGAAGCCAAAAGTGTATGTCCATGAGAAGAAGAAGAACAAGTAGAATATATACTAATGTTGTGCTTCTTCATCGTTGCTTCTACAAGTGCCATTTTCTTAAAACATATGGACTCCTCATGATCATCTTTCCCATAAAAGTTGAAATGTTTGTCACCAGTCTTCTTACTTTTATAATTTTCTCCTTTGTCACTGTTAGGAGCGTAAGTTGGATAAGAGGGTTTGGGACCCTTGTTTTTCTTGTTGTTGTGGCGAGGATATTGCTTCGTGGGATTTCTAGATTTATCTTTCTGTTGGGCCACTAAGGCATTGTTGGATGTATCTATAGTGTTGATCAATCCAAGTTGCACAAGATTATATTTCTCTCGAATTAGAGAATCACAAAAGGACTCAAGAGAGGGTTATTTATAAGCACTCCCTAGAGATTTTCTAGTGGCATAAAAAGGTAGATACAAAAACATAGTATGCACAACCAAGCTTAGAAATAATAACATATATGCATTGATATTCCTTCAGATCTAGTTGGCACTCTATACAAAAAATTCTAAGTGTTTTGAACTTAGATAAGTAATCTTCAATGTAATGAAAATCATTTGGACTTAAAGTCATTAATTGATTCTCCAACTGGTGAGCTCAAATAATATTGTGTTTACCAAACACAACTTCAAGATATTCCCAAGATTTATTGGGGGCATTGATTTATTTAAGGTGAAACCTTAAATAAGGATATATGGACATTTTTATTAGTCCACAAGCTTCATCATTTCTATTAATCCATTTTACATACTTGTCATCATCAATGGGTTCTTGTTCTTTTCCCAAGGTAATCTGATAGAGTCCTTTACTTCTTAATAAATCCTCCATATGTGATTTCCATTGGAAGTATTTGGTATTGGTAAGAAAAATATCACTGGGAAAATCCATACAAAATTTGCATAAAAATATGAAATTGATGGTCTGGATGAAACGATATCGAAAAATAGTTTGTTTAAAAAAATGGCACTGAAAATAGGCTTCGGATGTGAAAGTTATGTCCTTTTGAAAAAAGGCATAAATAGTAACCAAAGAGCCACATGACAAGTAGAAGTTGGTCCACATGGTGATACCCCTCCTTCTAATACCCTAACTTTTACAAATACGTTTCTTATGAAGTGACCCACTTTTATAGAATAAGCGGGGATCACTTTTACAATGAAGTTACTTTATAAAAGAAAGTTGCATGAAAAATAAATAACTTAAAACATTAAAACTACCTATAGTGACTCACTTTTATAATTTGAGTGAAATACACTTTACAATGGATGCATGAAATAATTTAAAAAAAAAATAACAAAAAATAGACTTCAACTCTCTTACTTAATAAAACAACTTTTAACCAAGTGATCTAATGCAAAACATATTATATTCCTTAGAAGGAGATTTGGGGGTGTTGTTGTTGTTGTTGTTGTGGAAGAAAACCTTAGAGAGCATGCTCATAAACAATCTCTTTTCACACAAGAAAAAAAATTCTCTTCTTGATGGAAACAAGGGACGTTAGATCTCAGTTAGCTTACCCGGAAAATGCAAATTTGTCCCTTATTTCCGATTTACTAAGATCGCATAAAGAGCATGAAAAAGGGCATACGCAGACAGAAAAACCCTTTCTGATCTATTTCTGATTTTCCAAGATTGCATAGGGCACAAGGAAAATAGAATATACAGATTGAAAAGAGTAGAAACCTGGAAATAAAAAACAGAAAACCGAAATATTATCTCTGTAAAAATTTAAAAAGGCATATTTGGGATTTCTACCTGCGGATATGACTAAAATGGTCGTATATTGGGAAAACATAAACCTTTTCAAGTGAAATTGAAAATGTTCCCGATTGAAATGAGCTCTTTGGAAGTAATGAAATAGTCCTCTTAGCCCAAAAATGTACAAAATGGTAGAAACCAGAGATGAGGCAACATGGCTTCACGACGACGACGACCTACCGTTCAAAAGACCACAGTAACAGAGTTTCAAATTTCTCTGTTGGCAGCTTCATCACTTGAGCTGGTCAGACTCTTCAGTCGAACCCTAAATTCTCCTTTAACAAAATTATGAACATTTGTTATGCACCAATCCCTAATCACTTAATTCGTTTGGGCGCTAAGTCCTTATCCTCCACTCGATCAAATGTTATAGCCTTATGCCAAACTCCACACCAATTTCCTTTCTCTTCTTTCTACTATTGGTTGGAATGGCCTCAATTTTGTAGTAATTCACCAAGGTAATTGTATATTCAAATCCTTTTTCTACTTGTCTCCATAATATGCTTCTCTAGAAACCAACCCCTTGTCAGTTTCACAGTTCTACTAAACACTCTCAACATAGTTACCAACTTAACGAGAACTCTCCAAATTTCTCATTTTTTTAGCGTGGTTGTTTTTACCCCTAAATAAAAAAGTGGCACTAATGGTAGCACCCTTTTTTTTGTAGTGTTTAAAATTCATACCCATTAAGACCCGTTGCATTGACAACTGATGTCATTGTGGAAAAAAACTTTAAAATTGACCCTTGAATCGAAAAGCGATGCTACCAGTAGCTCGAAGTTTTTTTTTGGAGTTAAAATTATAACTTAATTTAAATTGTGGCCTCAACAACGACTACCATTGTCGATAAAAACCTCAAAATCGTCTCCTAAATTATTACTTAAAAAATATTTTTTCAACTTTTTAAAATTCACATTAAAAATCAAAGAAATTTAAAAAAAAATTGAAAGTTAGTTTTCTAAAACCTTAAACAAAAAACAACTATTTTTTAAAGAAAAACTGTTACCGGATTTTTTTTTTTTTTTAAGAAAAATTAAAATCTAAAT
>ML815324.1:59158-73295 GCA_009831015.1 Picea engelmannii
AAGAGTATGATTCAATTCTAAAGAATGATGTATGGGCATTGGTCCCAAGATCTCATGGAAAATCAATGGTAACCTCGAAATGGATTTACAAAATAAATCATGCAACAAATGGAAGTGTTGAAAAATTCAAGGCTAGATTTGTCGTTCATAGATTCTCTCAGAAAGAAGGAATTGACTATGATGAGATATTTTCTCCTCTTTCCAGATCTACTTCCATCATGATCATTATCTCTCTTGCTGCAGTTTTTGGTTGGAAACTTCACCAGATGGATGTTAAGATTTTTTTTCTTAACGGTGAAGTTGAGAAAGAGGTTTATATCGAATAGCCTAAGGGGTTCGTGATCCATGGGAAAGAATCCCATGTTTTCAAACTCAATAAAACCTTGTATGGATTGAAGCAAGCTCTGAGAGCTTGGTATGGAAGAATTGACAGTTTTCTACAGAGTCTTGGGTTCACCAAGAGTATTGTTGATCCCAATAATTATATAAATATTGTACATAATCATCATGTTATCTTATTATTATATGTTGTTGGCCCTTGGGTATGGAAGTAAGTGAAGACTAAGGCAGAAAAGACGGAATGTGAACTGCGCGGAAGACACAGTGACTGATAATGGGTCAAAGTGAGCAGAAGAGAAGAAAAGACGGAGCGAAGTAAGATAAAGCAATTCGTTGGATGAGGAGATTGAGGATGGATAGATCAACAAGGAAGAGGGATCGTGGAAAACTCAGCAAGAAGAAAAATCCATCGTTGGATGCTTTGGAGCACCGTGCGAGAATAAGGGAAAGAGAGGTTGGAAAATCCCTGAAAACATGGGTCAATATGACCTAGGGTCTTAGACACCTAGGGTTTTGGTATCTAGGGTTTTGACACTTAGGTTTCAACCTAAGGATGTCCGAGAGCTATTGTAATGTATAAATAAAGGTCTAAAGGACCTGGGATGGGTTGGTGCTAAGTTGGTTGCGAGTTCAGTTTTATTGTGAGATTGAGTGATTACTACTATGTGAGAGAGAAGTGTTGGTGTGAGGGCCTTTTGTATTGTAAGATCTTCAGCCAGGTGTGAATATCAACCCTACAGCTGGGTGTGCAGGGAGGGGACAAAGAGAGAGAGAGAGATCCGAAATCCAAGAACACAGATAGAACTGTATGCTTCCATCTTAATATATTATAAAGCACAGTTATATGAACGTAGCCCTAGGGAGAGGGTGAACCACGTATATTTTGTGTCTATGGTTGATACTGTGTTCTCTTTCCTTCTGTCATTCTGTTATTGCATTATTGTGTTAGATATGATAGATAATTGTGTGAAGTAGATATAAGCTGGTAATTGATATCTATATTCTGTGTGGTGCTTATATCAGATCCACTTTGTATTCCCTTGGTTGTAGACATATGTGTCCTGCAACCCCCCATAGCTACTTCAGGTGATACTGCATCTACCTCGCAGGTGTTGCCGAAAGGGCCAATAGTTAGGGCTTGTTGGTGCGCTCTTGGCGTTGAACCCTGGGTCTTCCCCTGTGCCAACAAAGGGTTCCATTGTCGGGACCAGAATCTTCTTGAGGGAATGTCAAGGTGGTTTCCATCGAAGATAGAGATTCAGAAGTGGATAAAGGATCAAGAAAAGGACTTCACTGAAGCCCCGAACAAGAAACTTAGTCTCAATATAGAGGATTGGTTAGGAAGATATATCTTTACTGATATACATGATATTTTCTTTGGAGGAATTCATCAGGAGTTATACGAGAGGCTAGATAGGTTAGCAGATACCTAGTTTGAGATCAGATCTAGAACCCCTATGGTTTGGATGTCGACGTTGATCAAGAAGATCAATAAAGTTGATAACGTTGTGTCAAGAGCAGTAGATCACTGGTTCGATAGTACCATTGAAGGGTATATCACCGATTTTGTTGTTGACAGAGTAGAGTCATGTAGCCAAGTTGAGAGGTATTTATTTAAGGGACCCATAGGAAAATTTATACACTTTTTGAAGTTGAAGATCAAGATGTTATTGCATGAGAAGAACATCTTGAAGATACAGTAGTTGGTTGGATTAGAAAAGGCTAATGTTTAAGAACTTGGAAAACGACAGTGACACTGAGGTTGGACATACACACAGTGGGAGAGTGTTCAGAGAAGTCCCTCTTTCGAACCTATTTAAGCATAACTATGGGGATGAAATTTTCTATAGTGGAGAAGAGGCATATCTGATAGACGAAGAACATTCAAAATACGCTAGGGCAGAGGAAGGTAAATCTGAAGGGCCACGCCGGGAAGAGCCAGAAACTTCAGGAACCGCGTCAACTATTGAATTAAGTACTATTATTCCTCTTGTTGTTTCAACAGCATTAAGAAATCAGAGTAATCAGAGTCATCAGAGAACTCCGAGCACTGCCACTAGTAGGCCACCGCATATTTAGTCAGGAAACCTAGGAAGATCTATGGAAGATGAGATGAGGTTACCCACCTTCAGAGGAGATGGGTCTGAAGATCCTGATCAGCACTGGTTTCTATGTGAAGCTGTGTGGAGTATTAAAAATATCACCGACGAAGCTGCTAAACAAGCTCAGTTTAGTAATACCCTGAGAGATCGCGCGTTGAGACTGTATATGAAATTTGTCCAAGGAACTCCACCAAAACTATTGAATGTCATTAAGACTGCGCTAATTTCCGAATTCAATAAACCTAAATCAGAGTCACAGTGCATTACAGAGCTAAAAGAAATAAAGCAGAGAATAGTTGAACCTGTGTGGGAGTTTGATCAGAGATTTAAGACCTTGACAGGAAATTTGAGTTTTCAGATCCCAGATGAGTAGAACAAGGAATGGTTCATTGCTGCCCTCTTATCACACATCAGAGTTCCTCTGATACAACAGAAGATTTATTCGCAGGCTAAGGCACTGGATATTGACATGAAGTTAGAACCAACCCCTATGGGAGAGTCCATCTCGGATATGAGTCAAATCTTGAGTCAACTGACTATCTTATCTCTGCAGGTCGAATATATGAATAAAGACAAGGGAAAAGATAAAAGAGAATACATATGGTGTATCAGATGCAAATCAAAAGTCCATGACAAGGATCATTGTCCCCTATTTCGTGATTATTTGGCATCTGGAGCCTCAAGTCCTTTAAAGCAACTTACCTTACCATGGTGCGAGGTATGTAAAAATAGACATCTTCCTGGTGAATTCTATTACATGCAAAAATATGTTCAGACACCCACAAATATGTAGTGCATGTTCTGTAATTCGGTAGGACACATTGACATGGATTGTAGGGCTTATGACCTCATGCATGAAAGGTCAAGGGATATATACAAAATTCAAGGCGAAGTACAGCAAGACGGAAGCATTGCGCAATATAATTCCATAGGAAGAGGAAACTTCAACCATTGCGGTGGATTCAGAGGAAGACGAAGAGGAGGAGGTATGGGTCGAGGTCGAGGACAGATCATTTGTTACAACTGCGCATAGCCAGGACACTTAGAAAGGTATTGTCAGAACCCTTGTACCACTTTGAGCTACTGCAGCTCATTAGAACATGTTATCAAAGATTTTCATGTGCTGCTAGCCAAACTTCAGGAGAGACGAGGACCTCACCAGAACCTGCAAGTGCAATTGATATACGTTGAATCTCACAGAGAGGACCCTAGAGTCATTGTTATCACTAGAGGAGGCAAAGTTATAGGAGAAGACAGAGTGACCCAAGGAAATACTATAGAAGAATCAGGGGTCAGGAAAGCTGCAAAGAAGACACAAGTTTTTGATGCAAAGAAAGAAAAAAAAATATTTGAGGAGGCAAGAAAAGAATTCGAGAGAGACCAAGGTTCTTCATCAAAGACACGACCAAAATTAAGAGAATGTGGAATGCCTCTGGCATTCGACCAGTATGCTCTGCCAGGAGAAGGAAAAGAGGTAAGCAAGCTCATGGAATTCTCATATACTTGTATTTAATTTGATTTAGGATGAAAGTGATGTACAAGAGATACAAAATTTAATCAGACAGTATGAGTTAGGAAAGATAGATCCCTTGTTGAATAGGGAAGTACACCAAGTCTCTAAGAAGAGAAGGAAAAATAAGGAACTATACCTGAATGCTCAAATTGGAGAGTAAGATATAGACTATGTAGTCCTCGACTTAGGGCCGAAGGTCAATGTCATGATGAAGCAGACATGGGAACTAATGGGAAAACTTAAGTTGATATACTCCCCTATCAGTCTTAGGATGGCTAATTAGCAATATGTAAGACCGTTTGGAAGATTGGAACATGTCCCAGTGGACATCGACGGAGTAAGGACGTTTGCAGACTTCGAGGTGATTGAGATAGTTGATGATAGTTGTCCTTACCTTGTGCTATTAGGAATTGATCGGGCTTTCAATAATTCCACTGCGGTTGATTTAAAGAAAATAAGAATGGTGTTTGAAATATATGGACTTAGGTTCATTGCACCTTTAGATCCCGACAAAGGTAAAAAATACACATAACCCATCAGAGAAGAAGATCGTGCATATGAACTAGAAAACATATACAAATTAACAGCCAGACAACATGATTACATTAATCCTACAATGGATGGGAACCTAAGATGGCAAAGTGATAGTGCATGCTCATTAGATTCAGAAGAAGCACTGGAGAAATGGCAGAACAAAATGTATGAAGTATCTACAAGGAGATGTGTTAGATTAACCGGAGAAGTTCGTTGGATCGATACAATAGTAAGTAACTTGCCCACCTTTGATAGTCTAAATCAATTAGAAGCATTCTTATTGGACTTTGAAGAAACTGTACCAACAAAAAAAATATTGTTAGCAATGGATGAGGCCCTGAAAGAAACCCCAGCAAGATGGTGGGGGATGCACAAAAACAACATTACAAACTGGGTACAATGTCGCACTTTGATGACAGTGTGGTTTTCAAAGAAAGTAGAAGGTTGTGAAGTTAGGTACACATGTTGAAGTTGTGAGAAGTTGCGAGGAAGCATGGAGAGACATTCCTCAAGAGCAGTGGGTGCAAAAATTCATCAACACCCTAGACACAACCCCTATCAACTGGTATCTTCAAGCAGAATTGTGCCTCATCACTGCAGATTGGGAAGGTATGACTCAGAACTTTGTAACTACCTTTTTATTTGAAATACAATATCCTACAGTAGATCAAGCATTATAGATTGTATGACGGAAATTATTTGAGGAGGTACCTAGCCTCCCTTTGGAACAAGAAGAGGACGAACGGACTATGCCTCTCTAGAAATTGCAAGGCTGTTACAATATCAATGTTGATGAAGACGATGATCCTGGGAAGGTGAAAATCGCTAAAATAGAAGGAAAAAGAGACATATAAGGACCAAGAATTGAGTTACCTTTCATTGGACAACCAATTAAAATAAAAAAAGTCAATATTGGAACAGAGCAAACACCGAAGCTTGAAAATGTTGGAGATTATTGGGATGTTTCCACTATTGACAAGATCACGAAGTTACTTTATGAATATCAAGACTTGTCCTCCTACGAAGTGTTAGATAATGTAGGAGGACAGAAGGTATATTCTTTTACACATGGATTTTCAAGATAACATCAGATCCAAATTACCAAGGAAGATCGCCATAAGACCACATTTGCAGCAGAATAGGGATCCTACTAGTATACATTGATGTCGTTTGGATTTAAGAATGCCCCAACCATCTTTTCCAGGGTGGTGGTCGAAGCATTCAAGGAGTTTTTACATAAATTACTGGAATCATATTTTGATGATTGGATGACGCAAGTTATGTCGCAACCCTCACGGTCGGACCCTGCTCTCGCCAGGACCTTCTCTAAACTCGGCCCGAAGAATCAAAGGACTCTTCCAACTCCCCTCGGGAGTTACCCACAGCAACACTCCTCGGCGACCTTCCTTTCGGATATCGGGAAGTCGCGCTTCGGGAGTTCGCGGTTCACGAATCCACGATGCAAAGTTTCCTTGCCGCTGGAAACCCCGAATTCCGAAACCCCGATACGACGGATCGGTGCCACCTGTCCTCCTGATGATCGACGGCTCCCGTTAGCTCGGGAAATCGCTACTCACGATTCCGACGTACATGCAACTCTTGCATCGCCAAACACCGAATGCCGAAATCCCGATATGAAGGGGTCTCTTGACACGCGTCCCTCTGGAAATCAATGGCTCTGATTACATCGGGGTTTTCACCTGATATTTCCCCGATCTCGTGTCCACGGGAATGCCGATGCCCCGATGCGCCAAACGCCGATGGCACTGGATCCCCGCCATGTGTCCTTCCTCCAACGGACGGTCCAGATCCCGTCGGGATTTCGCGACTTGCGCTGTCCCAATTCTCACGACCTCGAGAACTCCGATCTCCCGATGCCGATATCCCGACTGCTAAACCTTGTGTAGCTTCTGCCGATCTGRCGACAGACGAAATTTGGTCTGAGATCTGATGGCTCAGATCCCTTCTCCTGTGCGCTCCTCCTCTTGAGGCTAAACCGTGYGCTACTCCTCCCGATCCAATGGATGACGGGATTTCTTCTTGAGATCCGACGACTGTCGGGTTCTTCCTCCTGTACGCTCCTCCTGAGCTCCCCCTGATTTCTTCAACTCAACCATTCTCTATACATCCCCCCTTTTCAAAATGAGATCTCTCTATCTCTTTTACCTGAGGTGCTCTTAGCGCTTCCCTCCAGGATTTACCTACCCTAATTAATTACAATGAATGGGGCTGTCTAGTCCAKAATCGAACCTAGATCTCAGCCAATCTACAATAAAGGCCGATCCTATCTAATGCCTACGAAAAGGCATGGCATTTATGGCTCACCAGCCTAAGACATTAATTTRCATTGAATTCAAATTCAAAATGAGGTTGCGCCTCCCTTTCATCCCTGAATGGGTGCGCGCTGACGTGGCTGACTGGCTGGCATGGAAAGATGCTCCTGCATCATTGGACTGCTTTTAGCTTATTACAAAATCATATTGAATTTTTAAGATTAATGTTGGATAAGTGCAAGCAGTATCAGATTGCCTTGAACCTGAAGAAGTGCATCTTCTTTTCACCCTTTGGAGTAATGTTAGGTCATATTGTGTGTAAGCAGGGACTATTGGTAGACCCATCTAATATTGCTATTATAGTTTATCTTCCCCCTCCTACTTCAGTCAAACAGCCGTGCACTGCACTGGGACACACTGGATACTACATGAAATTCATTAAAGGCTATGCATAGATCACAACACCCATGGAAAAGCTTTTGAAGAAAGATTGTTAGTTTAATTGGACAGAATAATGCTAGCAAATATTCAACACAATGAAACAGAAAATGGTTACTGCGCCTATCGTGGTTTTCCCAGATTGGAGAAAGGAATTTCATGTGCATGTAGATGCATCTTCTATTTCATTAGGAGTTGTGTTAACACAACCGGGAACTTGAGACATTGACCACCCGTTAGCCTTTGCTAGCAGGAAGCTATCAACAGGTGAGATTAATTACACAACCACTGAGAGAGAAGGGTTAGCCATGGTGTATGCACTATAGAAGTTTCTCCACTACTTGTTGGGAGGACACTTTAAAATGTTTACTGATCACTCTGCGCTGAAATACCTAGTCAACAAACTAGTGTTGGGGGGGAGAATATGCAGATGGATCCTACTATTTCAGAAATATGATTTCGAGATTGTGGTTAAGCCAGGGAGAATGAACAAAGGTCCTGACCACTTTTTGAGGTTAGAACATGGAGAAGAGCCTACTAGTTTAGAGGATACACTGTTGGATGCACAGTTTATGGCCATTAGAAAGATTGATGATCACTTCACAGAGATAGTCCAGTTCCTGTCAATAGGAATGGAACTGAGTGGATATGCAATCACCCAGAAGAAACAACTGGTAGTGCGCGTTGCAGACTTTTCACTTATAGTTGGACAACTATACAATATGGGGCCTGATGAGAAATTGAGGAGGTTTGTTATGGAGACAGAGCGACCGTTGATCCACCCAGAAGCTCATGAAGGCATCGTAGGAGGACACTATGCAGGAAAAGCAACAACGTAGAAGTTTCTTAGAGCTGGCCTTTGGTGGCCTACCTTACACAGAGATGCTAAGGACTATCACCGAGCCTGTGATGTATGTCAAAGAGTTGGGAAACCAACCAGAAGAGATGAAATGCCTTTAGTACAGCAACTGACCTACAAGCATTTGATAAATAGGCCAAGTATTTCGTGGGACCTATAAACCTACTAGGAAAAAGCACATGAGCCAGATACATAGTCACTGCGACATAGTACTTGACCAGATAGGTCGAAGCATGAGACGTTAAGGACTGTAGTGCAAATACAACTGCACAATTCATATTTGATGACATCATAACCAAGTTTGGATGCCCGAAGATCCTTATGAGTGATCAAGGCACACATTTCATCAATAAGATCGTTGAAGCCTTGACTGAGGAATTTGCATTCCATCACCAGAAGAGCACACCCTACCATCCACAAGTGAATGGGACAGTTGAATCATTCAACAAGATTTTGGAGACAACGCTGACAAATATTTGTAGTGTGAACATGGATGACTAGGATTTAAGATTACCAGCAGTACTATGGGCCTACAAAACCATTTGCAAGAAGTTGACCATGCATACTCCCTTTAAGTTGGTTTACGATATCGAAGCAGTTGTCCCGATGGAATATTTGGTTCCAAGATTAAGAATCGTCGCCTTTACAGATATGGATGACACTGGCGCTATTCAAGAGAGGCTCGCACGGTTGGTCGAACTAGAAGAAGACAGATGTATTGCAGGATTCCATCAGCAAGTACAGAAGGAAAGACAAAAGGCCTACCATGACAGACACATCAATAAGAAGACATTTAAGAAAGGTGATTTGGTTCTGGTATATGACAATTATTTCATGAAGCATCCACGAAAGTTCATAACACATTGGCTTAGGACATATGAGGTTGCCTATGTTATAGAAGGAGGAGTTGTGCAGTTGATGACCTTGAATGGCGAGTGGAAGGAAGGTTTGATGAATGGGATCTGGTTGAAACTGTACTATGACAACCCATTTCCTCACAACTCTCATTAACAGCATAAGGAAAAGGGTCTAGGTACCAGGTGCAGTTGAAACTGGGTACCGGACACAAAAAAGACAATCTGCACAAGGAAGGGACGGATAGAGCAGAAAGCATAGGCTGCTCCGTGCAGCCTGAAGACGAAGAAAATCATAAGGACCAGATCTGAAGTGCCTCAGGACGAGTCACAAGTGAGTGTTGGGGGATTTTTGGCCCTTGGGTATGGAAGTAAGTGAGTACTAAGCAAGAAAATATGGAATGTGAATTGCGCGGAAGGAACAGTGACTGATATTGAGTCAAAGTGACCATAAGAGCAGAAAAGACGGAGCGAAGTAAGAGAAAGAAAGTCGTTGGACGAGGAGATTGAGGATGAACATATTAGCAAGGAAGATGGATCATGGACAACTCAGCAAGTAGAAAAATCCACCGTTGGATTCTTTGGAGCACCGCACGAGAATAAGGGAAAGAGAGGTTGGCAAAGCCCTGAAAACGTGGGTCAAGATGACCTAGGGTTTTAGACACCTACAATTTTGGTATCTAGGGTTTTGACACTTAGGTTTCAACCTAAGGATGTCTGAGAGCTATTGTAATGTATAAATAAAGGTCTAAAGGACCTGGGATGGATTGGTGCTAAGTTGGTTGAGAGTTCATTTTTATTGTGAGATTGAGTGATTACTACTATGTGAGAGACAAGTGTTGGTGTGAGAGAATTTTGTATTGTAAGATCTTCAGCTGGGTGTGAATATCAACCCTGCAGTTGGGTGCGTAGGGAGGGGAGAAAGAGAGAGAGAGATCTGCAAGCGAAGAGCGTAGATAGAACTATATGCTTCCATCTTAATATATTATAAATCACAGTTCTATGGACGTATCCCTAGGGAGAGGGTGAACCACGTATATTTTGTGTCTCTGTGGTTGATACTGTGTTCTTTTTCCTTCTGTCATTCTGTTATTGCATTATTGTGTTAGATATGATAGATAGTTGTGCGAAGTAGATCTAAGTTGGTAAGTGATATCTAGATGTTGTGTGGTGCTTGTATCGGATCCACTTTGTATTCCCTTGGTTGTAGACATCTGTGTCCTGCAACCCCCCATAGCTACTTCAGGTGAGACTGCATCTTCCTCGCAAGTGTTGCCGAAAGGGATAGTAGTTAGGGATTTTTGGTGTGCTCTTGGAGCTGAACCCTGGGTTTTCCTCTATGCCAACATATGTGGATGATCTGTTCCTTACAGGAGAGGAAAATTTGATAGCTCAGACTAAGAGGGAGCTTTGATCTGGATTATTTTCGATACGAAATGATAACGAGATATAATAAAGAAATGCATAGAGATATCGGGGATATCAAATAATATAACATAAATGTATCAGATATGAAACCATAAACACAGAGATATAGTAATACACAATTTTCTATTAATGAACAAAAATGTACAAAGACTGTAAAAATACAGAGTGAAAGACTCGCTAGAATGGTGGCAACTTATCTTTGAGAAGAGATGTGACGGCTACTCACATTTGCAAGAAGATGATTATTACAATGAGGTTCCAAAGGCCTTTTTAAGATAAGTAAAATACAAAAACCTAACCCCGGAAGATGAAAATCCAAAAGGTTTGCGGGCCCCAATGGGGGTAGTTGATACGTCAACTTCCCGGGGGGGTAACTTTTGCATACAATCTATGTTTGGGGTGCTCGATACACCATTGGAAAGGTCTAATCAAGAATAAATATTTTCTACTAGTCTAGGCTAGTGCCTTTGATAGTCTCCTGGACCCCAAATCCCCAAAAAACGTCGCTTGGGGCCTCAAAACGGCCCCGAAATTTTGGAACCCAAAACAACTGCCGAAAAACTGCCAAGATGGAAAATAGTTTTTCGAGCCAGTGGAATAGGTGGGTGGCCGCCGATATCCACCTGGATAAATCCTCCTTCCTTAGGAATAAATGGTCTCCATTGCATTGAGTTCCTGGGGGAGAGATGGAAGCGTTTTCTGAATCTAAATCTTGGTGAGTTGCTTGCCTTGTTGGAGAAGTTGCGTTGCTTAGCTTGTTGAAGGTTGTCACGAACCTGTGGCTAGAAAGGTTGGAATTTTTTAAACAGTGTGGATACATGAGATTTCTGTGTGCAGAAGGAATCTTTGTGCTTTTCTTCAGTCTTTTCGACTCGCTTCTGTTGGATAGAAGGTACTTGGGTCGAGGTTGTAGTGGTTGCAATATCCTTATGTTCACCTTGTGAAAAGATTGTGAAGAAGCTGAATTTTGTAGTATGAGATACTACCTTGCGGCACTGTTTAGGTGGAACAGTACTTGAACGTACCTATGGTACTCTATAGAGATGAACCCCCAGAGAAACAATGACATTGTGGGGTCGAGACTCATAAACAACATGGTGCTTCCACATATATGGTTGGCCCAAGAGAACATCACAGATATCCAGTGGGGCAAAATCACATAATACCTCATCCTTGAAGGGTTGGATCTCGTATGATGATTGAAACTGTTGGTTGACATGAAGATATCATCCCTGATGAAGCCATCCGATGTTGTATGGATGTGGGTGTGGTGTTGTCGACAATCCCAATTGTTTGATGACCTTTGTTGAGATGAGGTTCTTCTGGCTTTCGCTATCAACAATAAAATGTAGCGGGCTCCCTTTCACCCACATCTGTGAATGAAAAAGTTGCTCCCCCTCTTCAGGATCTATTGGTCATGACAATAGAAGTGGGGTCTGCATCGATGATCTGTCTTTTACCAGTATTTTCATAATCAAATTTGGAATCAAGGTTCGGCTCCTTATGTTTGATCTCGACCACCAATGACTATTTTGAGAGACATTCATCAATGTTGTGCCAGGGGATTTTCCGGTGTCCTTCTTCGTCTTCCTGTGACCCTTCTTTTCCTGTGGCTTAGACTGGTTTTCAAGAAGTTGTTTGTTAGGGTCGTCTTTCTCATACTTTGGTTGTTGCATATTTGCATATATGAACTCTAGTTTGTTCTGGTGAATAAATTTCTCCTCGATTTTAACAACATATCGATATGCAACACCAAGTGATGAGATATCCAGAAAATCCATTTCAGTTTGGATGTATTTGTGTAGATCCCTGCGGTATTTCAGAACCAAATGTTGCTCGGAGTATTTGATACCCATATTGGTGCGTAAGGTATGGAAGGTATTGTTGAAATCTGGCCATGCTTGGCCCCTCTTTTGCCACAGTGTGGTTCATCTCATGTACTGGTCCTCATAGTTGCCAATAGGGTAATACTTTTCCTTTACCGCATCCACAAAAAAATCCCAAGTGGGATTAGACCCATATATTTCAGACTCCTCTATGGAAATTTGCTTCCAGTAAGTTTCCCACCAATATTTGACATGGGGGAGAGATTTAAGGAGTGTGAAGGTGATCTTTTCCCTGTCGGAAAAATTATGAACAGAGAAATAACCTTCTAACAGATTTAACCATTTGTGTAGGGCATCCGCATCTATCTGACCTTCAAATACGGGAATATCAAAATTAACCTGTACCTTGAAAGGAGAGGTGCTTCCAAAGTGGTTGTTTTATGAATATGCGCATGTTACTATTGGTAGGCATTTAAGGATGTGTGAAAAATTCTCGATCATTTCGTCCCTTTGTCGTGTGAGAACTTGCTCAAGAAACAGATTGATAGAATCGTCTGCTCCGTCATTTTTCTTTTCTTCCACCATGGAGGGTTTATTCTGCATGCGAGAGAGATTGTATTCAAGAGAGACAAGCTCGAGACCCAACTTGCTATACTCGGACTTCATCGGGGACATGCACTGAAAAAAACCCAATCAAGAGAAACCTACTCTGATACCACTAATCCAGATTATTTTCGGCACGAAATGAGAGCATATATATAATAAAGAAATGCACAGAGATATCAGGGATATCCAATAATATAAAAAATATGTATGAGAGATGCAACCATAAACACAGAGATACAGTAATACACAATAAATGAGCGAAAATTTACAAATACTATAAAAATATAGATTGAAAGGCTCGCTAGAATGGTGGCATCTTATCTCTGAGAAGATATGTGAAGGATATTCGCATTCACAAGAAGATGATTGTTACAATGAGGCTCCAAAGGCATTTTTAACATAAGTAAAATCCAAAACCCTAATCCCGAAAGATGAAAAGCCAAAAGGTTTGCGAGCTCTGATGGGGGAAGTTGATACATCAACTTCCTGGGGGCGTAACTTTTGCATACAATATTCGTTTGGGGTGCTCGATACACCATTGGAAAGGTCTAACCGAGAAGAAATATTTTAGACTAGTCTAGGCTAGTTTCAATCTTATTCCCTTGGACCCCAAGTCCCCAAAAAACGTCGTTTGGGGCCTCAAAACGTCCTCCAAAGTTTGGAACCCAAAACAATTGTCGAAAAACTGCCAAGATGGAAAAAAAAATTTCGAGCCCGTGGAATAGGTGGGTGGCCACCGATATCCACTTCGATCAAGCTTTCAATGGAATTTTAAATGAAATACTCGGGTCTTATGCATTATTTTTTGGGCTTAGAGGTGTGGCAGAAACCAGGTGAGATCTTTCTCTCTCAGACCAACTATGCAGTTGATGTGCTCCATAGATTTGGCATGTTGGATTGTAAGTTCATGTCCACACCGATGTTTTATAACCTGAAGAAGTTACAAGACCAAGATACAGGTACAGATCCGGAAGAACCCACCATATATCGACAGATCATTGGGTCCTTGATGTATCTTGTACATACTGGACCAATCATTTGTTATGCAATGAATGCCCTCATCTAGTTCATGTGTGAACCGAAGCATATTCATATGGTTGTTGTTAAACATACTGAAATATATTCAGGGGACTATAGCCTATGGGATTAGATACACTTCTAGTGGAGGTGTAATGCTTCATGGATATACAGATTCAGATTGGATGGGTAGTAAAGTGGAGCAGAAGAGTACTTCCAGATATTGTTTCAGTTTGGGTTCAACTATGATCTTCTAGTCTAGCAAGAAACATGGCTCCATAGCCCAGAGCACTGCAGAAGCATAATACATTGCTGCAAGTGCTTCTAGTAGAGAAGTAGTGTGGCTCA
>ML815324.1:86468-98830 GCA_009831015.1 Picea engelmannii
ATCAAACTAGTATTGCATTGAATCTGTTTAACACTATCTTACAAACTGCAACAAATCGAACCGAGTTAGAGCGATCGTGGGCAGCGATAGAACGCGACATAACTATCCAGGAACAAAGGGAAGAAAGACAGAGACAGTTGAGACACTGAATCTGATCTAGTTTTCTTTGTTTCTTAGTTTTAAAAGAATTATCATATTTGGATGCCTAGACGGTGTGTTTTATAGCCTTAAAACACAAACTCTGGAACAACACCTCCCTTGGATGTTAGACCTGTCTACTAGAGCCATGAACCTGAGTACAGGTCCCCAGACCCTTTTTTCTGAGCTGCCAGATTTGTGTATGAGAGTCGTGACCTCTCCTCTTGGATACCTCTAGTTGAGCTGGGGCACCTGTGGGTGTTCTATACTTGCTTTCCTCTTTGTGGGAGGTTCATCCCTGTGCTATCTTTCTTTTATGTGGAGAGTATTTTTGTTTCATTTGTAGAGAGTATTTTTGTTTCATTTGTGGAGGGTATTGTTGTTCCCTTTTTGGAGCTCTTGTTGTTTCCTATTGTGGTGTTTTTGTTGTCTCAACTTGTGGAGCACTTGTTGTTGTTGTCTTAGTTATAGGAAACATCCTTCTTTGTTGTATATTCCTTGGCAAACTGTCCTTCAGTCCATATGACAAATATCAAACCCTATAGGTTTGATCCATGAACCTTAAACTAATTTTCCAAGGATATTAAAGGGGTTTACATCCACACATGTGACAGTCACATTCTTCTTTGGCCAAGAGGTAAGCTAAAGTTTTTTTTTGCACTCATAAATTTTATTTATGTTTAGAATTTAATTCAAATCTGTTTATGTCTTTTATTAAATGTGGTGATCTAGTGAACATAATTAAAAGAATATTTGTTTTCACTATTTTTCCCTAATTCTAACATGGTATCAAAGCTTAGGGCGTGAAAAGAGCTCAAGAATTGTAGACTTGAGCTTATGTAGATCCACTTCTTAGGGTTTGTTTTTCAGATCAACAGTAAATTCATTTCATAAAATGATCCAGAACTCAGCATGGCCTCATCTTTAGTCAAGGCATGAGACAGGCTTGAAGGGGCCTCCAATTTCAATGCTTGGAAGTTTAAGATACTCATCATACTAGAAGAGGGTGACTTGGATGAGTTGGTTACCAGGGTAATAGAAGAACCCACTTTAAATACTGGCAGGGAAACATACAAGAAGAGATAGGTCAAATATAAAAGAATCATTTTTTACTCAGTTAAGGACAACATGATTCTCATCATTGATCATCTAAGGAGTACCAAAGAGTTCTTTGATTCCCTAGAAAATCTCTATGAAAAGAAGGCTCCAACTCAGAAGAGAATATTGAATAAACAACTACGTACATGGAGGATGGGAAAGGATGAAACCATCGCTTCCTTTTTATCCAAGATTGCTCAAACCAGAGATCAACTTGCAACAATAGGAGTTGTTGTGGATGATGATGACCTTGTACAAACTAAAGTTGATGGACTCCTTGAGTCATGGTGAATCTTTCTCTCTTCGGTCAATGGAAGAGAAGATCAACCTAACTTCGATAGATTATGGCATGATTTATTAGAAGAAGAAGGAAGACTCAAAAGTAGAAATGAGCACTTAACTATAAGATATCATGCCCTTTCAGCTAAAACCAAGAAATGGAAGAAGTATCCTTAGCCCAAAGGAAAAGGTAAGAAACAACAAGGTAAGTTATCTCATCTTCATTCTCACTTATCTAAAGTAAGATGCTTTAAGTGTAATAAGCTAGGACATTATGCAAAATGTTGCAGGAACCCTCCCTCACAACATAGAATAAAAGGTAGGTTCCATGCCTCAATTACCACTGAAGAAGAAAAGCCTCAACAAGAACCTCAAAGAATAAGAACCAGGGTTGCTACCAAAGAGAAATAACAACACCAATAATATTATCTCATCTCAGCCCTCTCTGACACTATAACCAAGTTAGAGGATGTTTGGTTAATGGATAGTGATGCCTCCAAACACATGACAGGCTTCAAATAGAATCTTGTAAACAATCAGGATAAGAAGTTCAATGTAAAGTTTAAACTGGGTGATGATGGCACATATGACATGAAATGGTTTGGATCTGCTTCATTTCAGCTTCAATCAGGTAATGTATTTCATATTGATGAAATTATTTATGTTCCTGTATTAAAGAAAAATCTCATCTCAGTTGCAGTGCTAGAAATCAAAGGATACTCAATAGCCTTTACCAAAGGGAAGGCTCTCATGTGGCCCTCAAATGGAGATTTGAGCTCTACCATGACTATCAGAACTCGTGAGAGTGGAATTTACAAAATCACAGGTCAAGGTGTTCAAGCATTAGCTCATGAGATGATAAACCCCTGCGAGCTCTAGCACAAAAGGCTTGGACATCTCAACTAAAACACACTCCCATGTTTGCAAAATATGGTAACATGTATTCCGATGTTTTCATTTGATCATGATAGTGTTTGTAGAGACTATTCTCTTAGTAAGAATACAAAGAAAGCTTACCCTCACCGCAATAGAAAAACTAATGGAATTTTAGATCTTATCCATTCTTATCTTTGTGAACCTATGACTGCACCGTCTATGAATGGTTGTCTTTACTATATCATTTTTATTGATGATTGTTCTCATAAAACTTGTTTCTTTTTTTTGAATACTAAAAATGAATCTTTCAGCAAATTTCAGGATTTCAAGAATCTTGTTTAGAATCAAACAGGAAGACACACCCAGGTTTTCAAAATAGACAATGGAAAATAATTTGACTCTTGCACATATGATGAGCTCTGTCGAGCTTGTGGGATTAAGAGGGAGATGATTGTTCCTTATAATCCTTAGCATAATGGGGTTGCAGAAAGAAAGAACAAAACGATATGTGAAGCAGCCAGAGCCATGATGTATGATCATAATCTACCTTTATCTCTTTGGTCTAAAGATGCAAGTACTACAGTATACATTCAAAACACATGTCCTCATAAATCCCTTGAAGAGTAAAATCCAAAAGACATTTTCACCAATATAAAGCCCTCAGTTGATCATTTGAGAATCTTTGGCAGTTTAGTCTATATTCATATTCCAAAAGAAAAGAGGACTAAGTTAGATCCCTCCAGAAAGAAAGAAACTTTTTTGGGATACAGTGAAACCTCAAAGGCTTAAAGAATTTATGTCCTAGGTCAAAAATTCATTGAGGTCAACAAAGACATGACTTTTCATGAAGAAGCATCTTTTCGTCGTTCCAGAGAACTTCCATGTGATATAGAGGAGCATGAAGCTCCATCTCCTGAACCTTCAAATTCACCTCTTCCAAATATGAAGAGGGAGGATACCTTAGAGCCTTAAATGGACCCCTTGAGGGATACTATCGAGTTTCCATTAGAGAAACCTCATGTTAAAAGGAAACCAGCCTGGTGCCGGGAAATTCTAAAAGAAGCAAAAAAGAATGCAACACCTAAAGGCACCTTCATACAAAGAAAGAAACTAGATAAGTACTCTGGCCTAATAGCCCAATTGAATCTTGTGATTGAATCAGAACCTTCCACCTTTGAAGAAGCCTCCAAACATAAAGTGGGGAAAGATGCAATGATAGAAGAGTATGATTAAATTCTAAAGAATGATGTATGGGCAGTGGTCCCAAGACCTCGTGCAAAATCAATGGTAACCTTGAAATGGCTTTACAAAATAAATCATGCAACAAATGGTAGTGTTGAAAATTCAAGGCTAGATTTGTGGTTTGTGGATTCTCTCAGAAAGAAGGAATTGACTATGATGAGATATTTGCTCCTATTGCCAGATCTACTTCCATCATGATCATTATCTCTCTTGCTGCATTTTTTGGTTGGAAACTTCATCAAATGGATGTTAAGATTTTTTTTCTTAATGATGAAGTTGAGAAAGAGGTTTATATCCAATATGATAAGGGGTTCATGATCCATGGGAAAGAATCCCATGTTTTCAAACTCAATAAAGCCTTGTATAGATTGAAGCAAGCTCTGAGAGTTTGGTATGGAATAATTGACAGTTTTCTACAGAGTCTTGGGTTCACCAAGAGTATTGTTGATCCCAATATTTATATAAATATTGTACATAATCATCCTGTTATCTTATTATTATATGTTGTTGGCCCTTGGGTATGGAAGTAAGTGAAGACTAAGGAAGAAAAGATGGAATGCGAACTACGCGGAAGACACAGTGACTGATAATGGGTCAAAGTGAGTAGAAGAGCAGAAAAGATGAAGCGAAGTAAGATAAAGCAATTTGTTGGATGAGGATATTGAGGATGGATAGATCAGCAAGGAAGATGGATCGTGGGCAACTCAACAAGAAGAAAAAACCATCATTGGATGCTTCGGAGCACCGTGCGAGAATAAGGGAAAGAGAGGTTGGCAAAGCCCTAAAAACATGGGTCAATATGACCTAGGGTTTTGGTATCTAGGGTTTTGACACTTAGGTTTCAACCTAAGAATGTCTGAGAGCTATTGTAATGTATAAATAAAGGTCTAAAGGACCTCGGATGGGTTTGTGCTAAGTTGGTTGAGAGTTCATTTTTATTGTGAGATTGAGTGATTACTACTGTGTGAGAGAGAAGTGTTGGTGTGAGGGCCTTTTGTATTGTAAGATCTGCAGCTGGGTGTGAATATCAACCCTGCAGCTGGGTGCGCAGGGAGGGGATAAAGAGAGAGAGAGAGATCTGCAAGCCAAGAGCATAGATAGAACTGTATGCTTCCATCTTAATATATTATAAAGCACAGTTATGTGGATGTAGCCCTAGGGAGAGGGTGAACCACGTATATTTTGTGTCTCTATGGTTGATACTGTGTTCTTTTTCCTTCTATCATTTTGTTATTGCATTATTGTGTTAGATATGATAGATAATTGTGCGAAGTAGATCTAAGCTGGTAATTGATATCTAGATTTTTTGTGGTGCTTATATCGGATCCACATTGTATTCCCTTGGTTGTAGACATATGTGTCCTACAACCCCCCATAGCTACTTCGGGTGATACTGCATCTACCTCACAGGTGTTGCCGAAAGGGCCAATAGTTAGGGCTTGTTGGTGCGCTCTTGGCACTAAACCCTGGGTCTAACCATGTGCCAACAAAGGGTTCCATTGGCGGGACCAGAATATTCTTGAGGGAATGTCAAGGTGGTTTCCATCGAAGATAGAGATTCAGAAGTGGATAAAGGATCAAGAAAAGGACTTCGCTGAAGCCCAGAACAAGAAACTTAGTCTCAGTATAGAGGACTGGTTGGGAAGATATATCTTTATTGATATACATGATATTTTCTTTGGAGGAATTCATCAGGTTTATACGAGTGGCTAGATAGGTTAGCAGATACCCAGTTTGAGATCAAATCTACAACCCCTGTGGTTTGGACGTCGGCGTTGATCAAGAAGATCAAGAGAGTTGATAATGTTATGTCATGAGCAGTAGATCACTGGTTCGATAGTACCATTGAAGGGTATATCACTGAGTTTGTTGTTGACAGAGTAGAGTCATATAGCCAAGCTAAGAGGTATTTCTTTAAGGGACCCATAGGAAAATTTATACACTTTTTGAAGTTGAAGATCAAGATTTTATTGCATAAGAAGAACATCTTGAAGATACAGTAGTTGGTCGGATTAGAAAAGGCTAATGTTTAATAACTCGGACAACAACAGGTACACAGAGGCTGGACATACACACAGTGGGAGAGTGTTCAGAGAAGTCCCTCTTTCGAACTTATTTAAGCATAACTATGGGGATGAAGGTTTCTATAGTGGAGAAGAGGCATATCTGACAGATGAAGAACATTCAAAATCTGCTAGGGCAGAGGAAGGGAAAGTTGAAGGACCACGTCGGGAAGATATAGAAACTTTAGGAACCACGTTGACTATTGAATTAAGTACTATTATTCCTCTTGTTGTTTCAGCAGCATTAATAAATCAGAGTAATCAGAGTCACCAAAGCACTCAGAACACTGCCACTAGTAGTCTACCGCATATTTAGCAGGAAACCTAGGAAGATCTATGGAAGATGAGATAAGGTTACCCACCTTCAGAGGAGATGGTTCTGAAGATCCTGATCAGCACTGGTTTCTATGTGAAGTTGTGTGGAGTATTAAAAATATCACCGACGAAGATGTTAAACAAGCTCAGTTTAGTAATACCCTGAGAGATCACGCGTTGAGACGGTATATGAAATTTGTCCAAGGAACTCCACCGAAAATGTTGAATGTCATTAAGACTACGCTAATTTCCAAATTCAATAAACCTAAATCTGAGTCGTGGTGCATTACAAAGCTAAAATAAATAAAGCAGAGAATAGTTGAACCTGTGTGGGAGTTTGATCAGAGATTTAATACCTTGACAGGCCATTTGAGTTTTTAGATACCAGATGAGCAGAACAAGGAATGGTTCATTGCTGCCCTCTTACAACACATTAGAGTTCCTCTGATGCAACAGAATATTTCTTCACAGGCTAAGGCACTGGAGATCGCCATGAAGTTAGAATCAACCCCTATGGGAGAGTCCAGGTCAAGTATGAGTCAAATCTTGAGTCAACTGACTAGCTTATCTCTGCAGGTCGAATATATGAAGAAAGACAAGGGAAAAGATAAAAGAGAATACATATGGTGTATCATATGAAAATCAGAAGTCCATGACAAGGAGCATTGTCCCCTATTTCGTGATTATTTGGCATCTGGAGCCCCAAGTCCTTTAAATCAAGTTACCTTACCATGGTGCGAGGTATGTAAAAATAGACATCTCCCTGGTGAATTCTATTACATGAAAAAATATGTTCAGACACCCACAAATATGTATTCCGCATTCTATAAGTCAGTAGGACACGATGACAGGGATTGTAGGGCTTACAACCTCATGCATGAAAGGTCGAGGGATATATACAAAATTCAAGGTGAAGTACAGCAAGATGGAAGCACTACGCAGTATAATTCCCGGGAAGAGGAAACTTCAACCATCACGGTGGATTCAGAGGAAGAGGAAGAGGAGGAGGTATGGGTAGAGGTCAAGGACAAATCATCTGTTACAACTGTGTGTAGCCAGGACACTTAGAAAGGTACTTTTAGAACCCTTGTACCACTTGGAACTACTGTAGCTCATTCAAACATGTTATCAAAGATTGTCCTGTGCTACTAGCCAAAATTCAAGAGAGACGAGGACCTCAATAGAACTTGCAAATGCAACTGATATATGTTTAATCTCGTAGAGAGGACCCTAGAGTCATTGTTATCACTAGAGGAGGCAAAGTTATAGGAGAAGATAGAGTGACCCAAGGAAATACTATAGAATAATCAGGGGTCAGGAAAGCTGCAGAGAAGACACAAGTTTTTGATGCAAAGAAAGAAAAACAAATATTTGAGGAGGAAATAAAAGAATTCGAGAGAGACCAAGGTTATTCATCGAAGACACGACCAAAATTAAGAGAATGTGGAATGCCTCTGGCATTCGACCAGTCTGCTCTGCCAGGAGAAGGAAAAGAGGTAAGTAAGCTCATGGAATTCTCATATACTTGTATTTAATTTGATTCAGTATGAAACTAATGTACAAGAGATACAAAATTTAATCATACAGTACGAGTTAGGAAAGATATATCCATTGTTGAATAGGGAAGTACACCAAGTCTCTAAAAAGAGAAGGTAAAATAAGGAACTATACCTGAATGCTCAAATTGGAGAGTAAGATATAGAATATGTAGTCCTCAACTTAGGGCCGGATGTCAATGTCATGATGAAGCAGACCTGGGAACTGATGGGAAAACCTAAGTTGATCTACTCCCATGTCAGGCTTAGGATGGATAATCATCAAGATGTAATCCCCTTTGGAAGATTGGAACATGTCCCAGTGGACATCGACGAAGTAAGGACATTTGCAGACTTTGAGGTGATTGGGCTAGACAACAAGATTACATTAATCCTACGACGGATGGGAACCTAAGCTGGCGAAGTGACAACACATTCTCATTAGATTCAAAAGAAGCACTGGAGAAATGGCAGAACAAAATGTATGAAGTATCTACAAGGAGATGTGCTAGATTAACCAGAGAAGTTCGTTGGATCAGTACAATAGTAGGTAACTTGCCCACCTTTGATGGTCTAAATCAATTAGAAGCATTCTTGTTGGACTTTGAAGAAACTGTACCAACACAACAAAGATTGTTGGCAATGGATGAGGCCTTGAAAGAAACCCCAACAAGATGGTGGGGGACGCACAAAAACAACATTACAAACTGGGTACAATGTCGCACTTTGATGACAGTGCGGTTTTCAAAGAAAGTAGAAGGTTGCGAAGTTAGGTACACAAGTTAAAGTTGTGAGAAGTTGCAAGGAAGCATGGAGCAACATTCCTCAAGAGCAGTGGGTGCACAAATTCATCAACACCCTGGACACAACCCCTATCAACTGGTATCTTCAAGCAGAACTGTGCCTCATCACTGCAGATTGGGAAGGTATGACTCAGAACTTTGTAACTACCTTTTTATTTGAAATAAAATATCCTACAGTAGATCAAGAATTACATATTGTAAGACATAAAGTATTTGAGGAGGTACCTAGCCTCCCTTTGGAACAAGAAGAGGATGAATGGACTGTGCCTCTCCAGAAATTGCAAGGCTATTACATAATCAATGCTGATGAAGACGATGATCCTGGGAAGGTGAACATCGCTAAAATAGAAGGAAAAAGAGACATAGAAGGACCAGGAATTGAGCTACCTTTCATTGGACAACCAATTAAAATAAAAAAAAAGTCAATATTGGAACAGATAAAACATCGAAGCTTGAAAATGTTGGAGATTATTGATATGTTGCCACTATTGACAAGATCACGGAGTTACTGCATGAATATCAGGACTTGTTTCCAACCAAGTTCACTAATATGAAGGGCATTAAAGGGCCCATGGGAGAGATGAGGATCCCTTTGAAACTAGGTGCAAGGCCAGTCAAACAGATACCTTACAGATTGAACCCTAAATATAAGGAGAAAGTGAAGATCGAACTTGACAGGATGTTAGAAGCAGAAATCATAGAACCTGTTGAAGAGTCAGAATGGATTAGCCATATGGTGGTTGAGGATAAAAATACTAGAGAAATCAAGATCTGTGTATATCTCAGGAAGTTGAATGATGCCTATTTGCATGACCCATTCCATACACCATTTACTGACGAAGTGTTAGATAATGTAGGAGGATAGGAGGTATATTCTTTTACAGATGGATTTTCAGGATACCATCATATCCATATTACCAAGGAAGATCGCCATAAGACCACATTTGCAACAGAATGGGGATCCTACCAGTATACATTGATGTCGTTTGGATTTAAGAATGCCCTAGCCATGTTTTCCAGGGTGGTGGTCAAAGAATTCAAGGAGTTCTTACATAAATTCCTGGAAGCATATTTTGATGATTGGACTATTTTAGCTTATTACAAAATCATATTGAATTTTTAAGATTAATGTTGGATAAGTGTAGGTAGTATTGGATTGCCTTGAACCTGAAGAAGTGCATCTTATTTTCACCCTTTGGAGTACTGTTAGGTCATATTGTGTGTAATTAGGGATTGTTGGTAGACCCATCTAAGATTGCTATTATAGTTTATCTTCCCCCTCCTACTTCATTCAAACAGTCGCGCACTATGATGGGACACACTGGATACTACATGAAGTTCATTAAAAGCTATGCATGGATCAAATCACCCATGGAGAAGCTTTTGAAGAAAGACTGAAAGTTTAATTGGACAGAAGAATGCCAACAAATCTTCAACACAATGAAACAGAAAATGGTTACTGTACCTATCCTGGTTTTCCCAGATTGGAGAAAGGAATTTCATGTGCATGTAGATGCATCTTCTATTGCATTAGGAGCTGTGTTAGCACAACTGGGAACTGGAGGCATTGACCACCCATTAGCCTTTGCTAGCAGGAAGCTATCAATGGGTGAGATTAATTACACAACCACTGAGAGAGAAGGGTTAGCCATCGTGTATGCATTGTAGAAGTTTCACCACTACTTGTTGGGAGGACACTTTAAAATGTTTACTGATCACTTTGCGCTGAAATACCTAGTCAACAAACCAGTGTTGGGGGGGAGAATATGCAGATGGATTCTACTATTTTAGAAATATGATTTCGAGATTGTGGTTAAGCCAGGGAGAATGAACAAAGGTCCTGACCACTTGTCGAGGTTAGAACATGGAGAAGAGCCTACTAGTTTGGATGATACACTATTGGATGCACAGTTTCTGGCCATTAGAAAGATTGATGATCACTTCATAGAGATAGTCCAGTTCCTGTCAATAGGAATGGCACCTAGTGGATATACAATCACCCAAAAGAAACAACTAGTAGTGCGCGTTGCAGACTTTTCACTTATAGCTAGACAACTATACAATATGGGGCTTGATGAGATATTGAGGAGGTTTTTTATGGAGACAGAGCGACCATTGATCCTCCCAGAATCTCATGAAGGCATTGCAGGAGGACACTACGTAGGAAAAGCAACAATGTAGAAGTTTCGTAGAGATAGCCTTTGGTGGCCTACCTTACACAGAGATGCTAAGGACTATCACTGAGCCTGTGATGTATATCAAAGAGTTGGGAAACCATCCAGAAGAGATGAAATGCCTTTAGTACCAAAACTGACCTACAAGCATTTGAGAAATGGGCCATTGATTCTATGGGACCTATAAACCCACCAGAGAAGCACACATGAGATAGATACATAGTCACTGCGACAGAGTACTTGACCAGATGGGCCGAAGCATGAGAAGTTAAGGACTGTAGTGCAACTACAGCTGCACGATTCATATTTGACGACATCATAACTAGGTTTGGATGCCCGAAGATCCTTATGAGCGATCAAGGCACACATTTCATCAATAAGATCGTTGAATCCTTGACTGGGGAATTTGCATTCCATCACCAGAAGAGCACACCCTACCATCCACAAGCGAATGGGACAATTGAATCATTCAACAAGATTTTGGAGACAACGTCGACGAATATTTGTAGTGTGAACATGGATGACTAGGATTTAAGAGTACCAACAGTACTATGGGCCTACAAAACCATTTGCAAGAAGTTGACCATGCAGACTCCCTTTAAGTTGGTTTACGGTCTCGAAGCAGTTGTCCCGATGGAATATTTGGTTCGAAGATTAAGAATCATCGCCTTTACAGATATGGATGACATTGGCATTGTTCAAGAGAGGCTCGCACGATTAGTCGAACTAGAAGAAGACAGATTTATTGCAGGATTCCATTAGCAAGTACAAAAGGAAAGAGAAAAGGCCTACCATGACAGACAAATCAAGAAGAAGACATTTAAGAAGGGCGATTTGGTTCTGGTATATGTCAATAATTTCATGAAGCATCCAGGAAAGTTCAGAATGCATTGGCTTGGGCCATATGAGGTTTCCTATGTTACAGAAGGAGGAGTTGTGTAGTTGAAGACCTTGAATGGCGAGTGGAAGGAAGGTTTGATGAATGGGATCTAGTTGAAACTATACTATGACAACCCATTGCCTCGCAAATCTCATTAACAACATAAGGAAAAGGGTCCAGGTACCAGGTGCAGTTGAAACTGGGTACCAGACACAAAAAAGACAATCTACACAAGGAAGGGAGCGATAGAGAAGAAAGCATAGGCTGCTATGTGTAGCCTGAAGACGAAGCAAATCAGAAGGACCAGATCTGAAGTGCCTCGGGATGAGTCACAGGTGAGTGTTGGGGGATTTTTGGCCCTTGGGTATGGAAGTAAGTGAAGACTAAGGAATAAAAGATGGAATGTGAACTACGCGAAAGGCACAGTGACTGATATTGGGTCAAAGTGATCATAAGAGCAGAAAAGACGGAGTGAAGTAATAGAAATAAAGTCGTTGGACAAGGAGATTGAGGATGGACATATCAGGAAGGAATATGGATCATGGACAACTCAGCAAGAAGAAAAATCAATCGTTGGATGATTTGGAGCACCACACGAGAATAAGGGAAAGAGAGGTTGGCAAATCCCTGAAAACGCTGGTCAAGATGACCTAAGGTTTTAGACACCTAGGGTTTTGGTATATAGGGTTTTGACACTTAGGTTTCAACCTAAGTGTTGGAAGATTGGTTGTTGTCATTGATGTCAACCCTAGTCATGGGTTTTGGACCACAAGATTGATGAAGTTATTTGGACATGAAGGAAAATGCACATGTAGGTACAACACCCATGGATGGATAGTATACATCATGCTCTTTCCGGTGGTATGTGGCACGTCACGTGGATCCTCATGGTTGAGGAGAAATGAATTTTTGAAGATGACAAAGTGAATTGTACATGTAGGCCCTGAAGACAATTAAAG
>ML815324.1:99260-113509 GCA_009831015.1 Picea engelmannii
TACTCTGTGGAATATAGGGTTTGTGACCAGTCCTGAAACTAGTCAAAAAACAGGTGTTCCAGGTAAAACAGTCATAACTTTTTCATATAGACTCCAAATGCAGTGGGACCACTTCCATTGGAAAGAGTACGGACTTTAGTTTCTTTTGTTCGATATTCAGAATCAGATGTTAAATATTGAGCGCGGGGCATTCTTTACAAGTTGGGTCTTCTGAACAGACCAGAATTGAATAAAGTTTTATTATCTCTCATATATTCTTGGGTGGAAGGAAGGGGCAAGGATAGAGAGTTCAGATATCTCTTTATATTGGAGGATTGTATCTTCCTCTTGGAGGTTTATCCCTCCCTTTACATTTTGGAAGCCGTAGCTACCTTTGGAAGTCATTACTTCCCTTGAACAAAAACTATTGATTATTTCTCATATATATTGTGCATGGTGTATTGTGGTGTATTGATGTAACTCTTATACTATTTCTCATTGCTCATTGTATATAATTGAATGGTTTAAGTATAAGTGTTAAAAGGTCTTAAATTGTACTTGATACTGATTCACCCCCCTCTCAGTATCAACACTAAGGATGTCTGAGAGATATTGTAATGTATAAATAAAGGTCTAAAGGACCTGGGATGGATTGGTGCTAAGTTGGTTGAGAGTTCATTGTTATTGTGAGATTGATTGATTACTACTATGTGAGAGAGAAGTGTTGGTGTGAGGGCCTTTTGTATTGTAAGATCTTCAGCTGGGTGTGAATATCAACCTTGCAATTGGGTGCATAGGGAGGGGAGAAAGAGAGAGAGAGAGATCTACAATCGAAGAGCGCAGATAGAACTGTATGCTTCCATCTTAATATATTATAAAGCACAGTTCTGTGGACATATCCCTAGGGAGAGGGTGAACCACATATATTTGTGTCTCTATGGTTGATACTATGTTCTTTTGCCTTCTGTCATTATTTTATTGCATTATTTTGTTAGATCTGATAGATAGTTGTGCAAAGTAGATCTAAGCTGGTAATTGATATCTAGATGTTATGTGGTGCTTGTATCGGATCCACTTTGTATTCCCTTGGTTGTAGACATCTGTGTCATGCAACCCCCCATAGCTACTTCGGGTGAGACTACATGTGCCTCGCAGGTGTTTCTGAAAGGGATAGTAGTTAGGGATTTTTTGTGTGCTCTTCGAGCTGAACCCTGGGTCTTCCCCAATGCCAACATATGTGGATGATTTGTTCCTTACAGGAGAGGAAAAATTGATATTTTAGACTAAGAGGGAGCTTTGATCTGGATTATTTTCGACACGAAATGAGAGCGAGATATAATAAAGAAATGCATAGAGATATCGGGGATATCAAATAATATAACATAAATGTATCAGATATGAACAAAACACAGAGATACAGTAATACACAATTTTCTATTAATGAACAAAAATGTACAAAGACTGTAAAAATATAGAGTGAAAGACTCGCTAGAATGGTGGCAACTTATCTTTGAGAAGAGATGTGATGGCTACTCACATTCGCAAGAAGATGATTATTACAATGAGGTTCAAAAGGCCTTTTTAAGATAAGTAAAATAAAAAACCCTAACCCCGGAAGATGAAAATCCAAAAGGTTTGCGGGCCCCGATGGGGGTAGTTGATACGTCAACTTCCCGGGGGCGTAACTTTTGCATACAATCTCCATTTGGGGCACTCGATACATCGTTGGAAAGGTATAACCGAGAATAAATATTTTCTACTAGTATAAGCTAGTGCCTTTGATAGTCTCCTGGACCCCAAATCCCAAAAAAATGTCGCTTGGGGCCTCAAAACAACCCCAAAAGTTTGGAACCCAAAACAACTGTCGAAAAACTGCCAAGATGGAAAATAGTTTTTTGAGCCAGTGGAATAGATGGGTGGCCACCGATATCCACCTGGATAAATCCTCCTTCCTTAGGAAGCAATGGCCTCCATTGCGTTGAGTTCCTGGGGGAGAGATGGAAGCATTTTCTGAATCTAAATCTTGGTGAGTTGCTTGCCTTGTTGGAGAAGTTGCGTTGCTTAGCTTGTTGAAGGCTGTCACGAACCTGTGGCTGGAAGGTTTGGACCTTTTTAAACAGTGTGGATACATGAGATATCTATGTGCAAAAGGAATCTTTTCACTTTGTTTCAGTCTTGTCGACTCACTTCTGTTGGATAGAAGGTACTTGGTTCGAGGTTGTAGTGGTTACAATATCCTTATGTTCACCTTGTGAAAAGATTGTGAAGAAGATGAATTTTGTAGTATGAGATACTACCTTGCGACACTGTTTAGGTGGAACAGTAGTTGAAAGTACCTATGGTATTCTATAGAGATGACCCCCCAGAGAAACAATGACACTTCGGGGTCGAGACTCATAAACAACATGGTGCTTCCACATATATGGTTGTCCCAAGAGAACATCACAGATATCTAGTGGGGCAACATCACATAATACCTCATCCTTTAATGGTTGGATGTCGTATGATGATTGAAACTATTGGTTGACATAAAGATATCATCCCTGATGAAGCCATTCGATGTTGTATGGATGTGGGTGTGGTGTTGTCAACAATCCCAACTATTTGATGACGTTTGTTGAGATGAGATTCTTCTGGCTTCTGCTATCAACAATAAAATTTATCGGGTTCCCTTTCACGCACATCTGTGAATGAAAAAGTTGGTCCCCCTCTTCAAGATCTGTTGGTTCTTCTGGTTGAATTGTTGCAGTCGTGACAATAGAAGTGGGGTTTGCATCGATGATCTTTCTTTTACCAGTATTTTCATAATCAAATTTGGAATCAGGGAATCAGGGTTCAGCTCCTTATGTTTGATCTCGGCCACCAATGACTATTTTGAGCGACATTCATCAGTGTTGTACTAGGGATTTTGTCGAAATCACACCATTTTCCGGTGTCCTTCGTCTTCCCGTGACCCTTCTTTTCCTGTGGCTTAGACTGGTTTTCAAGAAGTTGTTTGTTAGGGTCGTCTTTCTCATACTTTGGTTGTTGCGTATTTGTAGATCTGAACTCTCGTTTGTTCTGGTGCCTAAATTTCTCCTCGATTTTAACAACATATCGATACGCAACTCCGAGTGATGAGATATATAGAAAATCCATTTCAGTTTGGATGTATTTGTGTAGATCCCTGCGGTATTTCAGAACCAAATGTTGCTCGGAGTATTTGATACCTATCTTGGTGCGTAAGGTATGGAAGGTATTGGTGAAATCTGGCCCTGATTGGCCCCTCACTTGCCGCAGTGTGGTCCATCTCATGTATCGGTCCTCATAGCTGCCAATAGGGTAATACTGTTCCTTTACTGCATCCACAAAAAAATCCCAAGTGGGATCGGACCCATATATTCCAGACTCCTCTATGGAAATCTGGTTCCAGTAAGTTTCCCACCAACATTTAACATGGGGGAGAGCTTTAAGGAGTGCGAAGGTGATCTTTTCCCTGTCGGAAAAATTATGAAGAGAGAAATAACCTTCTAACAGACTTAACCATTTGTCTAGGGCATCCGCATCTATCTAACCTTCAAATACAGGAATATCAAAATTAACCTGTACCTTGAAAGGAGAGGTTCTTCCAAAGTGTTTGTTTGATGAAGATGTTCCTGTTTCTATTGGTAGGCATTTAAGGATGTGGAAAAAATTCTCGATCATTTCATCCCTCTATCACGTGAGAACTTGCTCAAGAAACATATTTATAGAATCGTCTGCTCCATCATTTTTCTTTTCTTCCACCATGGAGGGTTTATTGGGCATGGGAGAGATATTGTATTCAAGAGAGACAAGATTGAGACCCAACTTGCTATACTCGGACCTCGTCGGGGACATGCACTGAAAAAAAAACCCAATCAAGATCCGCCTACTCTGATACCACTAATCCGGATTATTTTCGGCATGAAATGAGAGCATAGATATAATAAAGAAATGCACAGAGATATCAGGGATATCCAATAATATAACAAAAATGTATGAGATATGCAACCATATACACAGAGATACAGTAATACATAATATTTTATTAATGATCGAAAATTTACAAAGATTGTAAAAATACAGATTGAAAGGCTCGCTAGAATGGTGGCATCTTATCTCTGAGAAGATATGTGAAGGATATTCGCATTCGCAAGAAGATGATTGTTACAATGAGGCTCCAAAGGCATTTTTAACATAAGTAAAATCCAAAACCCTAATCCCGAAAGATGAAAAGCCAAAAGGTTTGCGAGCCCCGATGGGGGTAGTTGATACGTCAACTTCCTGAGGGCATAACTTTTGCATACAATATTCGTTTGGGGCGCTCGATACACCGTTGGAAAGGTCTAACCAAGAAGAACGATTTTAGATGGGTCTAGGCTAGTTTCTATAATATACCCTTGGACCCCAAATCCCTAAAAAACGTCGTTTGAGGCCTCAAAATGCCCTCGGAAGTTTGGAACCCGAAAAAATTGTCGAAAAACTGCCAAGATGGAAAATTGTTTTTCGAGCCCGTGGAATAGGTGGGTGGCCACCGATATCCACCTGGATCAATATTTCAATGGAATTTGAAATGAAATACTTGGGTCTTATGAATTATTTTCTGCGCTTAGAGGTGTGGCAAAAACCAGGTGATATCTTTCTCTCTCAGACCAAGTATGCAGTTGATGTGCTCCATAGATTTGGCATCTTGGACTGTAAGTCCATGTCCACACCGATGATTTATAACCTGAATAAGTTACAAGACCAAGATACAGGTATATATCTGGAAGAACCCACCATATATCGACAGATCATTGGGTAATTGATGTATCTTGTACATACCAGACCAAGAATTTGCTATGCAATGAATGCCCTCATCCAGTTCATGTGTGAACTGAAGCATAGTCATATGGTTGTTGTTAAACATACTAAGATATATTCAGGGGACTATATACTATGGGATTATATACACTTCCAGTGGAGGTGTAATTCTTCATGGATATACAGATTCAGATTGGATGGGCAGTAAAGTGGACCAGAAGAGTACTTTCGGATATTGTTTTAGTTTGGGTTCAACTATGATCTTCTGGTCTAGCAGGAAACATGGATCCATAGCATAGAGCACTACAAAATTATAATACATTGCTACAAGTTATTCTAGCAGAGAATTAGTGTGGCTCATAAAGCTACTTTCATATTTTTTCAGTGCTAATCTGGAACCCACAATCATCCACTGTGATAACCAGAGTTGTATAAAGATCTCTTAGAATCTGGTGTTTCGTGACAGATTGGAACACATTGAGATGAGATACCACTATGTTTGGGACATGGTGCAGAAGAACATTCTCAGTATTCAGTATGTTCCGACGGCAGAACAACCCACAAATATTTTGACCAACCCACTATCCTTAACAAAGTTTGTGTACTTTCGAGACAAGCTTGGTGTTGCTGAGAATGCCTCTCTTGTTGAGAGGGAGTGTTGAAATTAGTGCAGCTGCAAAATCCATTCTCCGAGAGGATGGCATAAGACCCTAGCTGAGGACTAAGGCCCCTAGTACACTCCTGGGGTTTCTTAGTATGAGACCAAGTAGTGAGAGCCATGGAAAAATACTCTAGTGAGGGCCCCTAGTATATGACTAGGGTTCTTGGTCTAGGACCAAGAAATAAGTCCCTAGATGTGTTCTAGGACCCCTGGCTATGTTCCAATGAATCCTTTCCCGATACTTGGATTGATCCTTGGATGTTTTCCTTGGTGGTTGATATAAGTCCGTAGATGTGTTTTAGAGCCCCTGAATGTGTTCCAGGGAACCCTTGCTTAATGCATGGGTCGATCATTGGTCTTGTAACTTGGTGGATAAGACCCTAGATATGTTCTAGGCCCCCATGTGTGCTTTGGGGAAACATGGTCTTGGACCAAGTAGATCTTGGTGAAATACCAAGATGTGATGATGTGTGATCCTCTTCCTCTCTCTCGTGATGGTCCATGAGAGCTATGAGTGTCTAAGAAGATGGACATGACCACATTGTTGATGTACCCTCTTATGCAATGATGATAAAGTTTATAAGTCATTATGAGACTCCTGTGGACATGTTTTTCCATCGTGGACCCCCCTTGACCTTGTCTTAAAAAGGCCCCCCTTGTTGTCTTGCTTTCCCTCTTATTTTATGTGGTCATTTTATTTTTTATAATTTACTTTAATTAAATTGTCAATAATTAATTATTTTTATATTATCCCTAACCCCTCTGCCTGGCTATAAAAATAACCCTACCCTCTAGCATTTCTACATTCACACACTCACTCCTCACTCTCCTATTGTTGCGGCTACCTAATTTACTCTCTTTGTGTTGGTGTGACCTCTCCTTTGATTTATCAGTTTCAAATCTGAGGTATTTTTCTTCGTCTTTTTGTTGGCTGGGAGATTCATCTTGTTGTTTGTTGGTGTATGAGGTGCATGTGGTGCCTCCCTTGGCTGTTGGACTTGTCTACTAGATCCATGGACCTGAGTACAGGTCCCGCGACCCCTTTTTTGGGCTGCCATATTTGTGTATGAGAGTCACGACCTCTCCTCTTGGCTACCGCTAGTTGAGTTGGGTCTCCTGTGGGTGCTCTCTTTGTGGGAGGTTCATCCCTGTGTTGTCTTCCTTTTCTGTGGAGGGTATTGTTGTTTTGGTTGTGGAGGGTATTGTTGTTCCCTTTTTGGAGGTCTTGTTGTTTCCTATTGAAGTGTTTTTTCTTTCTCAACTTGTGGAGTACTTGTTGTTGTTGTCTTAGTTGTACACAACATCCTTCTTTGTGGTCTATTCCTTGGAAAATTGTCCTTCAGTCCATATGACAAAGATCAAACCCTAGAGGTTTGATCCATGAACCTTAAACTAATTTTCTAAGCATATTAAAGGGGTTTATATCCACACATGTGATAGGTACATTCTTCTTTGGCCAAGAGGTAAGATAAAATTTGTTTTTTCACTAAGAAATTTTATTTATGTTCATAATTTAATTCAGATCTGTTTATGTCTTTTATTAAATGTTTTTATCTAGTCAACATAATTTAAAAGAATATTTGTTTTCTCTATTTTCCCCTAATTCTAACACTAGAAACTAATCTGCTCAATCCTAGTTACCACTTATCTCAATCATGATATGTACGACAAAGATTAAATTCCAATCTAAGTCACTAATGTTCTAGAACTAGAACATTTCATTTAGATTCCTAGGACTAGTTGACTTCAAAATATATTTTTTTCATTTTTTCAAGTGAAATTACAAGATGGAATTATTTCCTAGTTTTCCTAAGTGGTCACTAAAGAAATGTCTCAAACCACTTTTGACACATTGAACCTATTTAAGAAGTTCCTTCTTGAGCTACATTTCTCAACACTCCCTCTTAGCAAGGAAGGAATTATGCACCAATCCAAGTCTATCCTGAAATGATTCAAACTTTCCTTTTGCTAAGGGCTTGGTCAAAATATTATCTCCCTATTGATGTGTGGGAATATATTGGAGCTTCATTTCTCTCTTATGAATCCTGTCTTGTATGACATAATATATTATCTCTATGTGCTTGGACCTATCATGAAACTTTGCATTCTGAGATAGTTTGATACAACGTTTATTATCACAATAAATGACTATGGGGTCCTACTCCTGATTAAACTATCCTACAAGTAACTAGTAAAGCCAGATGGACTCACAACTAGTAGTACTAACTACCATGTTTTTTTCCTCTGCTGAGCTAAGTGCGATGGAATTATGCTTCCTACTAAACCAATATATCATTTCCTATCCCAAGATAAATCAACACATTGTGGTGTTATTCCCATCTACTGCATTGCCTATTCAATCTAAGTCTAAATACCCTTGAAACTTCACTTCACCATATTTAGGATATCACAAACCATACTCCACTGTGTCCCTCAAGTATTTGAGCATATTTTTTTATACTACTCAATTCTCTATATCTAGTTTAGTGGAAACCAAATACATCAAGGAACCTATTAGCTACCTATACAACATGAGATCCACCAAATTTGAATATGAACATGTCACCTTCCTCGGATTAGTGATTATGGGTGTGGACATAGGTTTGTAGTAATCCATCCAAAACCTCTTCAGGATCTCAACTACATACTTACCCTACCCAAGGAATATTTCCCCTTGTCTTTCCCAAACCTCCAAACCCTAAAAGAAATGCATAATTCCAATGTCTTTGATATCAAACTTAGTGGCCATATCTACTTTGAACCTTGCAATGAGATTCTTTTCACCCATAAGAAACAAGTCATCTCACTAGTACATATTGGAAAAACTTCGACGTTCTATTTGCGACGTTATGGACAAAATTGTCCATACTGTCGAAAATAGAGGAAAATTTAAATTTTTTTCTCCATATTTCCCGATAACGTCGCTCTTGTGACGTACTATAAAAACATGTCTCTCTTGCGATGAAGGTAGGAATACGTCACTCTTGAAACAAAATTTCATTTTAGTTTAGTGAAAACCAAATACTCAATTCTCTATAAAACATATATCTAGTTTAGTGAAAACCAAATACATCAAGGAACCTATTAGCTACCTATACAACATGAGATCCACCAAATTTGAATATGAACATGTCACCTTCCTCGGATTAGTGATTATGGGTGTGGACATAGGTTTGTAGTAATCCATCCAAAACCTCTTCAGGATCTCAACTACATACTTACCCTACCCAAGGAATATTTCCCCTTGTCTTTCCCAAACCTCCAAACCCTAAAAGAAATGCATAATTCCAATGTCTTTGATATCAAACTTAGTGGCCATATCTACTTTGAACCTTGCAATGAGATTCTTTGCACCCATAAGAAACAAGTCATCTCACTAGTACATATTGGAAAAACTTCGACGTTCTATTTGCGACGTTATGGACAAAATTGGCCATACTGTCGAAAATAGAGGAAAATTTAAATTTTTTTCTCCATATTTCCCGATAACGTCGCTCTTGTGACGTACTATAAAAACATGTCTCTCTTGTGATGAAGGTAGGAATACGTCACTCTTGCAACAACATTTCATTTTTGTCTCTCTTGCGATGTTGGTAAAATATTCTCTACACTTGCAACGTTATGGAAACTAGGTTTTCCCCATCCCAACGGTCACCTAGTATTTGACCAAGTCAACTTTGACTTGGTCAACGATCATCGGAATTGCGACATTATAAAATATATAAATATGTTTCATTTTACGGATGTTGCGACAAGTTTTCTATAATAACGACACTTCAAAAAGGGTATAAGTCGGTCTTCTTCGCGAACAAAAAACATGTGTTTTTTTCAGTATATGTCTGTGGGGAAGAATGTCAGAAAACATTAGAGGTGGGAAAAAAATTAAAGAGGGTGAAAAGAATGACAGTAAATGTTACTTCCCTTACAAAAATTGTTGTACTAGACATCCCGAAAGATTTTTAATAACAACAACTAAAAAACATTGTAGAAAATATGGGCACATGGACGGGGGATCAAATCAATATTGTCCCATGGTAATTATGTATATATACACTCATTATCTGTTTTAATATTTATTTTATTCTCACAATTTTATATTGTTTATAAATGCACTAATTTTTCATTATTGTTTGTGATTATAAAGTTATATTTTCCCCCTAACTTTATGCACAAAGCACCAAGTAGTAGAAGAAATGATGTTGTACAAGATGAAGAACTTGAAGCAGATAATGAAGATAAAGTTAATGATCCAATGGAAGTAGATGACAATAATAACATAGTTCAAGATGATGGGAAAAATCAAATGATCCAAGACTTATTCAGTCATAAAGATGCGGACCATGGGGACAATAGTGATGGTATTTATGATGAACCTCTGATTGAAAAGGTAAATAAATGACTTTATAAAGGGTCAAGAGAAAATATTCTCTCCACTACATTGTTGCTGGTGAACTTAAAGGTTACGAATCATTTGTTGAACACTTGTATGACAAAGATCCTAAGGTATGTAATATGTTTCATCACATCTACATAAAGGTTGAATTTTCCCCATTTTTTTAGTTTTAATTAATGTGTAAAATAAAAATGCAATATTTACAATTACTATTCTTTACATTAACTATTTATTTTTTATGTTTTAGATTGTTAGGTGAATTTATGTTACCCTCATCAAATATTTTACCTCTCACATATCGAGATTTACACGCCATTATGAAAGACATTGGAATGGAGTATCAAAGTATAGATGCATGTCCCGATGATCATATTATATATTATGGACAACATGCATCGAAAACAGAATTCTCGATATGTGGTATCAGTAGATATCGAACCAATCAAGTAATAAAAATGGTCCCTCGAAAGGTTCTTCGACATATTCCCATAATTCCACGTTTGCAGTGACTATTCAGGTGCCAAAGCATAACACAGTTTATGGATTACCATGCATGAAAGAGAATTGAATATGGTGTTCTTCGAATGCCTGCAGATGGTTATGTATTTAAGGAAATTGCTGCAAAATGGACAGAATTTACAGATGAACCTCGTAATGTTAGGATTTCATTGGCAATTGACGGTGTTAATCTATTTGGAGAGCTTCAGTCTGTTTACTCAGTGCGGCCTATTTTTTTAATCAACAATAACATTCCTCCTTGGATTTCAATAAAGAGGGAGCACATAATGTTGACAATGATTATTCCAGGTAGTTTGTTTACATTAATTTTTTGAATTTAAATTTTTCATTTTTCTCTTCTTTTGCATAACATCTTTTATCTATTTATTTGCGTATATATACATACCATGGTAGTAATTTTGTGTAATTTAAAACAATTAGATAAGTACCAAGTTAAGGATATCAATGTGTATCTCGAGCCTCTTATCGAAGAGCTACTAAAGTTATGGGAGGGCATCACTATGTATGACATCTGTAAACCAATTGGGAAGAAGAGATTTCAATGTCGTGGAATACTTTTATAGAAAATTCATGATTCCATGGGACTAACACATTTTTTTGTTATGTAACGTTCCATATTGCACGCTTGAATCGTATATAATTAATTGAATATATCATGCATGTTGTTTAAATAATCATTTTGTATATTAATAATTCACATTAATCCATCTATTGCAGGTCTTCAAACAAAGGGTAAATTTGCATGTCCAATTTGTAGTCCTAAGATGAAATCTCGTTGGTCAAAAAGTTTAGGAAAGGAGGTGTTTGATGAGTATAGAAACTTCCTCTCTAAGAACCATAAGTATCGTACTACTGAAAAATATAATGATACATTTAATGCCCCTGAATGTAAAATATGTTATCAGAACATCCAAAATGGAAACTTTGGAGGAAATCAATAAATCCACTGAGATGGAAGAAATCATGATTGAAATGGGTGTTGACCCTGATATTATACTGGAAAGATTACAAAGGAACCTGGGAGGATTAAATATTGATAATCAAGGAGCTTCCAGTTCAAGAAAGAACGAAGAATTCAAGCCTCAAGCGGCTCAGAATCAAACAGCGAGAGGAGGATTTTTTAAGGGAACCATACCTGACGTGAAGGTTGGCCCTATGGCGACACAGGAAACTAATCAAAGAATTGAAATTGCACAGATGAATAGAACCATCAAACAAATACAAAACAATATAACCAGACTAAGAAGGGGAGATAATTGCATGCCAAATCCAAGAATTCCAATCCCAGAGAAAAGATGGAACCCTTCCCCAGAAAATAGAGTGAGGTTTGAGAAAATGGATAACCCACAAAGACCAAGGGTTCCCAGACAACCTACTCCAAATGCAGTTTTCCTGGATGATGTCTATGAAGAGAAATTAATTGAGAAAGAAAATTATTACTCACCTGATGAAAGCTCTGAAACTGTGCATATGGACAGATTCGAGACGTCCATGTATATATTTGGAGAGGCGACAATGATCCCAACTCACAATAAAACATCACCCAGACAAGAGGATTTGTAAATAGACCAAAAAATAAATCTGGCTCTGACAAGGAAAAACTAAAAGAAAAAACAAGTGAAAAGGTGTCAAATGAGAAAGTGACAGATGGAAATGGAACTAAAAGGAAACACCTAGCATCGAACTCCACTCAAATGACGTATAATGTCATGGAGGACTTAAGTAAATTAAGGATAAATTTTCCCTTTATGGAAGTGGTGAAGATTCCCCAACAAAGACAGAAAATTTTGAATTTATTGGATGATCCATATGAAAGAGCTAAAGTTGTCGTTACCAGTCCAAAACAAAGCCAGAGCCTGCCAACTGCCAAGTTGAGAGGTAAAATTCCACCCTTCTACATTTCAATTGAAAATCATGATGTTGCACTACATAATTGTTTAGTTGACACTGGCACGACAAATAATATAATTCCACTTGTGGTCATGGAGGCATTGAGCATGAGTTGCACTAAGTATTATGAAACTGGTGAAAGAATATATGAAATCGATTCTAAAAAAGTGCCAGTGTACGGATAAATAAAGGAATTTTATGCTTGGATTACAAGAGCCCCCCATATCATTATATTTTTCAATATTATTGTGGTAGACCTTCCTCCAGCATATAGATTTGTGTTGGGAAGAGATTGGATATCCATGATTGGTGCATATATAATGAACGATGGAAGTTGTATGATGCTACCAGGAAAAGAGGGAGTGATGATTAAAGTACACTGTGAACCTAGAAAACCCTTCTCTTTCAATAATAAGGACAATGAATTGATGGAGGATTATATAGATATTGGGATTGGAAACTATGCTATCCTAGACATGGAGCATAACGAAATCCTAGAGCAAGTTCAAGGCACAGGGAATCGAGAGTGTTTGTTTGAAGGCCACTGGAGGATGTCATTCGATGGAGCCTGTTCAAAATATAGGAATGGAGTTGGAATTGTTCTTCTGATTTCAAGTAAGATTATGCATCCACATGTTGTACGACTGGAGTTTTCATGCACAAATAATGAGGAAGAATATGAATCTTTGATTCAGGGTATGATCCTTGCACAGGGAATGAAAATAGCACATTGTTAGGATATTTAGACACTTAGGAGTTAGTTAAGATATAATTGGTCTAATATGTCGTTAGGTAAAAGTGTGTTTCTTTAGTATGCATTAGTATGCATTTGTAGTTAGGCAATCTGACGGTCACGATATGTTTTCGACATAGAGTGATCCGACAGTTCATACTCTCCTCGATCTTAACGGCCATTGATCCGTGGCTTAACACCCGATTGGTCCATGATCTCTATTTAAAGAGCATGGAGGGTCATTTTCCGATGATTGATTGTGAGAAAATCTCTTGTAAAATCTCTCTATAATATTTTTCTTTGCATTAATAAACTGCTCCAAGTGGTCGCGTTGGCTGGGGTCGTGGATGTTTCTCCGTAGGGGTTTCACCACGTGAAAACATCGGTGTGTTGATATTTGATCTGGTTATGTGAGCGGTTACTGAAGGTGTTCGTCCTCTGTTGGAACACCTGTGTTTTCGAACATGGTATCAGAGCCTGTTTGAAGACCCGCTCATGTTTTAGATCGAGATCGTGAAGCCGAGTTGCCTCATCTCCATTTTCTGGCATTTCTGTACATTTTTGTGCTGAAAGGACTGTTCCATTGCATCTGGAGCATGCTTTTCATTTAGGAACACTTTTTTTTTCACTCGAAAAGGTTTCCGTTTACCCAAGATACGGCCATTACAGTCAGAATCTGGAGGTATAAAGTCTGAATACGCATTTTTAAATTTTTGCAAAGTTTTGATTTTATTTCGATTTGTATTTTTTTCCTGGGCTGCTACTCTTTTAGATTTGCGTATGCTCTTTGCCCCGCGCCTTGTGCGATCTCGAAAAATTAGAAACAGATAGGAAAAGGTGCATCTTCCGGGTAAGCTAACCGAGATCTAACCCTTGTTGTCATCAAGAAGCGAAATTTTTTTTCTTGTGTGAAAAGAGTTTTTTTGGAGCATGCTCTCCAAGGCCGTCTTCCACCACCACCACCACCACCACCACCACAACAACAACAACAACAAAAACACCCCCAACCCTCCTTCTGAACATTACAATATGTTTTGCTAGACCAGTTGGTTAAAACTTGCCTTATTAAGTAAGAGGTCTTGAGTTCAAGTCTCTCTTTTGTTACTTTATTTTGAAAAAGTTCATGCTAAAAATTGTAAAGTGCATTTCACTTCAAGTATAAAAGTGAATCACTATAAGTAGCTTTATATTTTATTTTAGAGTTATTTTGCATGCAAGTTTTCTGTTATAAGGTAACCTCATTGTAAAAGTGATCCCCACTTCTCTTTATA